>NKZP01001282.1:0-54003 GCA_002370765.1 Metschnikowia similis
AGTTCCACGATTAAAGAAGTTGCTTGAAGAAGAGGAGATAACTATTCCAGATTATGGGAGTGTATACTACAATTCTCAACATGTAACATTCATGTGAGGTGTGCGCGTGTGCAGGATCGGGAAACACCTATAGTTGGGATCAAGGGTTTATGTCTTTGCTGACTGGATTTTGGGCTTGACTAATGACTTACTGACTTGAAGAAACTGGACTGACTGCACTGACTGGATTGCTGGCTGGACTAACTGCACTGACTGGACTGCTGGCTGGACTGACTGACTGCACTGACTGGACTGCTGACCCGACTCGATTTGATTACTGATTACACCACCCCTCTTTAAGCCACCTGGAGAAACGGATTGCTGAGTAGGCGTGTAAGACGCTTAATCTATTGTGTCATGTTCTATGGCGCGTGCTTGACAAATATTACTACTCTCTAAGCAGACAAATGCCTTTTGTCAGTCTACTATGCGGTCGCTGACAAAGTTTCCCCTAGAGGCCCAAATTACTCGAAACGACTGGCTCGCTGACAGAGGGCCCAAATTTCCCAAGTTTTCATACGGGCTACGACTGTCATTATTCCTTGCTCTCCCGAAGCCTCCCGACTTCCAACATTAGCTCGTGGTAGACAAAGGTATTTGTCGGCTATTGACCTTGTTAAACAAACTGAACGGATATGTTAAGCCCCAACTTGCAGTCTTTTGACCACCTTATAGAAGTTGGGTGGCCAGTATCACAGGAGCTACACGCATCCCGACGTTCCTGCGGGGTCAATGGTGGGGATATTCCAGCCTGCGGACCACATTCTCCTGCTCGATACACCGGCTCTAACGCTTGCTTCATAATTTCCAGAATCGATCGAAGAAATTTCGACTTCCAAAATGAGCCTTGGTTTTGGGGTCCTGTTTCTTTTACCCTTATTCGAGATGCCATCTGCAGTGCTGCTCTGGCTCTGGTCAACCTTCGCAAACTGCTTGGCACGAACGCTCGCTGCTTGGCACGAACGCTCGCTGATTGACTTGGATGCCTATCAAGCTTTCTGCCGTCCAGCTCATGGAACTTTTCAACAGTGTGATCAAGAAGTTAGCTGCTTTAAAGACTTGGCACCGGATTTTAGAGCCCAAGAATGCTAGGGCCGCATGCGTCCCGAGAAAAAGCCTGCCACGTGAATACCCAAACTTCTTGCTTCAGCAGCTTTGTCATGACCGAAAAACAACATGGCTAGAGGTAAAAAATCCCGTGGTGGCCGAAAAAGATGCCACAATTCTCTTCTATGCCAGAAGTCCTTAATTTTCTAACGCAGGCAGGTCTCGTATGAGAGTTCAAAACACAAGTGCGTGATCAACATCTCTGTGCAAACGAAAAATATGTTCAACGCTTTGCTAAAGCTTTGAGGAGGATTCCTAGATCCCCCGTTTGATGATTCCACCACTAGTAGCCAAAGTTCAGCCAGAAGGGCACTGGCCAAAGAGTCCTTCATAGTGGATTCATTTTTTCGGACTATTTCCTATCCCCATTTCTGCATGCGTGCTCCATGTTTGCTGCTTGTTCGGATCCCCGAGGTCAAGGCTTGTCGATACATAATCATCCTCTGTTGGCTGTCCGAAAGAGGTGCTAGACTAATTGACTTGGCGCCTAAGCTTATTTGCAGAGTCCCGTTTGACTCTTTGTTTGGTTGTTCTTTTGACTCACTAGCGTCTGACTTTCGACTCACTAGCGTCTGACTTTCGACTCACTAGCGTCTGACTTTCGACTCACTAGCGTCTGACTTTCGACTCACTAGCGTCTGACTTTCGACTCACTAGCGTCTGACTTTCGACTCACTAGCGTCTGACTTTCGACTCACTAGCGTCTGACTTTCGACTCACTAGCGTCTGACTTTCGACTCACTAGCGTCTGACTTTCGACTCACTAGCGTCTGACTTTCGACTCACTAGCGTCTGACTTTCGACTCACTAGCGTCTGACTTTCGACTCACTAGCGTCTGACTTTCGACTCACTAGCGTCTGACTTTCGACTCACTAGCGTCTGACTTTCGACTCACTAGCGTCTGACTTTCGACTCACTAGCGTCTGACTTTCGACTCACTAGCGTCTGACTTTCGACTCACTAGCGTCTGACTTTCGACTCACTAGCGTCTGACTTTCGACTCACTAGCGTCTGACTTTCGACTCACTAGCGTCTGACTTTCGACTCACTAGCGTCTGACTTTCGACTCACTAGCGTCTGACTTTCGACTCACTAGCGTCTGACTTTCGACTCACTAGCGTCTGACTTTCGACTCACTAGCGTCTGACTTTCGACTCACTAGCGTCTGACTTTCGACTCACTAGCGTCTGACTTTCGACTCACTAGCGTCTGACTTTCGACTCACTAGCGTCTGACTTTCGACTCACTAGCGTCTGACTTTCGACTCACTAGCGTCTGACTTTCGACTCACTAGCGTCTGACTGACCAACAGAAATGACCCCCTGTGCATAGAGTGCGTGCTCAGACTTGAACCTTCAACACAATGTTACCCTGCATGCAGCACAAATGTCCTGCTGCTTAACTTTGCCAGATTGGCCCATTCGTTCTGCCCCCTGGTTGCCTCGCTCTGTCAGGTGTCGGACCCACCCTGGTGGGACCCACCCTGGTCGGACTCACCATGGGTACAAATTTGCAGCTGACCGTTACCTTCGCTTTATTCCAGGGGGAACTCTTTTTATCCCGTGCCTCAATGATTCCATGAAGTGAAGAGGTTTACACTAGGATCTTCACCAGACATTTTCTGCCTTGATTCCGTTCTAACTAGGGCCGATTGCCCTGTCTTTATCACTACGGAGGGTCACGCCTCCATCCCGTCCCTTCCCCTTTCCAAAAAATCATACAACTCATTGGCATGCAGCATTGTTTCGTCCCCTGGTTGTTTGAGCAAGTCTTGAACAATTTCTTGAACAATTTCTTGAACAATTTCTTGAACAATTTCTTGAACAAGTTGCTTGAACAAGTTTCTTGAACAAGTTGCTTGAACAAGTTTCTTGAACAAGTTTCTTGAACAAGTTTCTTGAACAAGTTTCTTGAACAAGTTTCTTGAACAAGTTTCTTGAACAAGTTGCTTGGCTCGAGAGATGACTCTCCCCTGGGGGGCCTGTGTTCCTGTGCGCAGATGTCCCTTTCTGCACAGAACTTACCTGCCACCTGCTATTAAAGGCGGAGGCTCACACTTGCAGCCACCAGTTACAACCAATCGGAAACATCTTCGGTGCGCCTGCATGCTCTTCGACAGGACTAGCCTAATGAGAAGCCTCTGCTGCGGATCTTGGCCCGCTTTTATACATTCAGACGTTCACCTTATTACTGAGTGAATCTCTCCCTCCCTCCCCAGCACTTGACGCAGTAACGACTCCAAGACGCATGACCAAATTCTTACACGACTTTCGGACTCAAACCTTCGGCCCGAACTGGTTCATGCCAACAAGGATTTAAGCCAGCTCACGAAATCAGTTAGTGGAGCGAATCTAGAAAGAGAAAACAAAGAGATTCAATGGATTAAGTGCATGGATTAAGTGCATGGATTAAGTGCATGGATTAAGTGCAGTGCCGGTACCCAGACTATGATATTGAGGGCTCCCCATTGGGGAAAGGTGGACATTATTCACACAAATGCAACAGCTGAAAGGGCGGTACATGCAGGAGGGTAACCCCTCCACCATGTGGGCTCACTTCCTAGCTCCCAGCGGCGACCCGGGGCCCGAAAGAATAGTCAAGTGAGGAATGCCCGGTAATGTCGCTGTTAGAATCGGAGACTAACGGTAGCACTGCCTCGGGTTATGTGCAGTGCGGGGACAAGTTGTCGTGCGCGATATGGATGCAAATTGCAGTGGGGCTCACAACTACTTTGAAACCCAATCAGGAACACCTCGCACGGTTTTTCTCACCGGTTGTCTTGCTCCACACCAACCATCCTTGGACTTTATCAGACTCTTCAATTTTGGTCCGGCTCGCGACCACCCTTTCGAGGTTTGTAGTACCAGGCAAGAACGAAACGAACAAGAAAGAAAAGCCATGCCCTCCTGCATACATGTCCTTGTTTAATGTACTCCGGGGCTTTTAACTTCGTAGCCCTCGGGAGTTTAAGCTTGAGCAGCTCCATGTCCTTTTTCTGTTGGCGCAACCTTAACGAATTTCTCATGTGGGAACCTCATCTCAGCTGCGTTGGATTCGGGGCCTGCTTTGCATAGTTCCTTGTGTCTGTGGGTTCAAATACATCGCCTGAAGCTTTAGCCTTGAGGGAGAGTACGTATTCACAGGGTTTGAATGAGAGGGTCACTCAGATCACTCACCCACTTTTTATGCTTCGATTGAAGGTAGGGGTGTGGGACTGAGGAGTTGAGTGCGGTTCGCACTTTGTCAAAACCTGTCCACATAATTATCAAAAAACCCCCGCAAAAATCAGGGCGTTCCGGGACGGCCCCAAATTGAAGAGTGGGAAAAGCTATGGAGCCTCGGCTTGAATTGAAACCATTGGAACCTTTATGCCGCGTCTAGGCGATGGTGCCACGGAGGCACTGACCATGGCCACGCCCTGTCATGCAAGGGCACGCGATGCTCCCGGCAACGGGATTATATGCACACCGGCACTTCACCAGAGTTTACGTTGACAAAGTGGGTCCAAGTGGCCCAAACTCTTTTTTAAAGGTATACAAGGCTGTATTCTTATGTTAAGTGTGGATCTATCGCGGGGGGCCGAGAGTGGAGAGATGCAACAAACCCCACTCCGGCTCAGTGTGATGCAATGATCCGAAAGGAATATGAATTAGGGGTTGTAATCCGGTTTCGTGAAGATTTAAGTGTCACATTCGTCATGAAATGCTGATCAAAGAAACACGATTTTCAAGTAATTGAGAGCATATCATGTTCATCTGCGAGCTCCTAACGGCGACAGGAGAGCTCCGAGACGAGATTTTCAAGGGATGGATCCAAGGTCTATGACGAGTGGTTTTATCGTCTAAAACATCACCGCACATTTAGGAATAATCAAAAAGGTCCGAGATCACGGAAGTTCAGACTATCTGGGACCATGATCTATGCAAAGCGAACACTGAAAGCCTTTGCTGAGCATCAGTGTGGTTTTTCATGTTCGTTCTTGAAAAAACGCTATTACCTATGTCTTCTGAGCCTCCCCATATTTATCCCATGCTCTTTTGTAGGTGCTTTACTTCTAGATTCATCATATTGTATCTTCCACCTCTATCATGCTTCTTGAGGGATAATGAAGCATGGCACTAGGGGAGCCTACACTTTTTTTCGGGCAGAATACCGCTAGCTGCGTCATTTTTCCTGGCAGAGTATCATTGGGTGCATCGCTTAGCAGAATACTCTGTGAACCGCTCCAAAAAGTTCTCCCAGGGACGATTCGAACGTCCGATCGCAAGAGTTCCATCCATTACAGTCTTGTGCCTTACCAACTTGGCCACCGGGAGGTGTTTAAAATGTTGAGAAACGATTTCTAATCAGAATACTAGATGCGCGTCTCCCGGCCGAGCAATACCTGCCCTTTAAATGCACAAGTGTCCTGTTCGTGCAGGACACATGCCCCCAATGTATAAGAGGCTTTCTTCCTTTGTATCATTCATGAATTCATCCTGTTGGATCCACCATGGATAGCGTGCTACCCATGGCTACACAATAACCTGCGACGTGCGGTTACAAGGGGAAACCATCGATACGTCACCTGTGTAGAGGCGTGTCCAATCCCGACCGGCTCTCGCCGAGGCTTAGCTGTACCCTACTAGACTCAGCGCCGTGTCCCAATCCCCCATCCCACTTCTACCGAAGATGGCGCCATTGTGCTCCCACGCCGGCTGAAAGTGCCTCATGCGGCCCGGACCAGTTTTTTTATCTATATAAGCTTGGATGATCCCCCTTGTTTTAGGGATCACCAATGAATACACCTTCTCTTAGGTACTTGACGTTAAACAACTACAAAAGAGCACAATACCTTCTCCGTTAGTTCTATTCACTAGTATTGCCAATTCCTATACAACGTGATAAGGGCAAACCAAATTGTGCCCGTATGGCAACTCATGATGCAGAGTAGCCTTTCATTAAAATGAGACCCCTTATAAAAGCCTTGTTGTAATAGAGTTTTCGCCGATGACGAGGTCAGTTTCGACACAGCTTTAGACTAGCCGGATTGCCTGGATTGTCTATTTAAGTCTTTTCTTTTGAAACGTGACTATTTGTTTCTAACGATACCATAAAATACCTCGTCCCTGCTAACTTGACAGCAGTAGTGTACACCCTTGGTTCGGGTAAAAAGACAGGAGTACTACGAGCCTTCTAAACATTGATGTGAACGACCAGTCACGTGAAATTGGGTAGAACCGAGCAAAAGAAGTCTGACCTTATTTACCCTTCTGGAAGAGCGCCCACTGGTCCTTCGCCAGGATCTCCCGAAATTTCCAAATCCATACGGTACTGATATGAAAAAAAGGCTCCGAATCCCTTCCAGTCGTACCAAGTGGTTTTCCTAGTGCTACCGATGTCTATTTGGCGCAATCCAAATATCCTTCCGGCAAACGGGCATATGTCTGACGGGCGGGAATGTTTCAGCTCTATCATGTGAGGGCCGGGCCGCAAGCCAACGTGCCATTCACGTATGTATTTTTGGTGCCCGAGGGTCTTCAGTGAGAGCTACACCTCATATTGAGAGTAAGCGAAGATCTTCAGGGCAAAGAAGGAAACGAAGTCGATTCTCTTTACAGTGACGAAAAAACCGTCTCCATAGTAGGGCGACTTCCACCAAGGTACGGCACAAAGACCAGGTGTGAATGTAACCTTCCGTTGGCGATTACATGCAGTCACCAGTCCATCCCACAAGCGTGCGAGTGCCCTGTTTTCGCAGCCGGTGTATGTGCAGCTTGCGCGGGCTGACAAGTGCCTCCACGCTCCTCCACACCGGGGCGTATGTATGAGCAGACATCTGCCTTTACAACCAAATCATGCTTGCACAGTGGCCCAACGAGGTTAGAAGTCAGGAATAACTTGCCGCAGGGAAGCACCCAGTTGTGAAGAGCCAAGTTTGTTAGTTACAACCTTTAACAAAGGGTCTCTATAAAAGTGTTCATACTACTCCATCAGGCCCTGCGAAAAGATCTCCTACATCATGCACAACTTCTGTATTTCTTACAACTTCTGTATTTCTTTTGCAGGCACAAAGATCTTAGCGTATCCCCTTGCTCACATGTGTAATAATTACGAGGATTTAAAGAACATGTATACCGACCACGAGCGACTTAGCTTGAACATAAGGAACCTGTAATGCACGGTGGAAAGGGTTTTTTTCCAGAGATACTGGGTCAGCGGGTGGCCACAGAAGCCTATTTAGGCAAGTCCCTAAGAGAAGACATGAATCTTATTTGGTAGTGGCATAGCAAGCAAAAATGTTCGTGGTGAAAGAGTCTGCTTGATTGAGATTGGATCATACTACTCAGGTGGTGGCCCAATGCGAGTATCTAAACTGCTTGGCCCTTAATTTATGAGACCGCTCTAGACCAAGGGAGTGAAGGTGTATACGAAAAAGCAAATTCAGCTTATGACCGGGCCCGCACAATAAACCTTTTGTTTCAGACTAGTGGTGGTTCCGTGCGCCCGGGGCCCTGTACCTGGAATCCAGCCAATTATATGGTGTTTGTCTGATAGGCACTGAGATCCAGGCCCGCAGGTGCCGCAATTATAAGCCTCTGAGTAATATATCAGACTCCATCATTGAGTCCTGAAGCAAGTCAAACGTTGTACATTAGCGTGCGGTGTCTCAGTATAGTGTAATGCTGGACAGCTGAATCTACATGTACCGTTTGAACTTATTGGAACAATGGGATTTCTCATGGAGAGAAAGGAAACTCGGACTTTTCCAGTGACATACGGATTCTCAGGAAACAGTGTTATACAGGAACCAGGAAGGGCATCGGTGAATCTATATACACAGTGACCAATGCCTAATATGCTACCTCCGAGCGGGCAGTTCATACTGATTTCCAGAATTGAATATACTCAAATACCTTGGGACCTTCCTCGCTCAACTTGACCCTACGGGAGAGGTGCCTTTCTAGACCGGTGAAACTCCCATCGCGTGGCTCTCTCGCCCGTCGCATGTACATCTTTGCTAGCCCTCTATACAAGTGGCTGCATCTGCAGTTCCCACTCGTGCATAAACGGTATAGGAGATTTCAATGGGTACGAGCATGCAATGGTGTGCTGAAGAAGGGATAGTATAAAGAAGTGGCCGAGGGAATAGTAGTATGGGATACACGTGGTATCGTAATGTGAGATCATTGTAGATGTATAGATCATAGTAGAAATGGTGGATGTCAGAACCACCATAATAACCCATGAATACACATTGACCTGCTTGTGCGGTTAAAGGAATCGTCGATAAACAGCATCAAGAAAAGCCCATTTCCGAGCGTATGCCTTCGAGTCACCGTCGTGGTCGCTTGGATGCAGACCCGCCTCTGATACTGTCTACAAAGAGATACACCGGTTCACAAAGAGATACACCGGTTCATTGTATTTATGGAGTTGAAACACAGAGTAATAGAGATCTGAAGCAACCAAATACCTAAAAGGGAATGCCCTTCAGAAAATTTGCTACTATTAGTGTATCGCAGATTTTAGACCCTTGTCTCATTCTCGTCCGATCTCACCCGTCCGCCCGTCGGACCCTTCGCGCCACTGCAAAATTCTCCTCCATTGTCAGAGCATATTTACGCTGTGTGTATAGCTTGTGGAACTTTGTATGGCTCTGAAGATGAATCGCTTGATATCTCGTTTCACACAAGGGTGTGGCTGCCACATCCTGGTGTACTGATCACCAATGGTTAGTAAATAATCCGATTTCTCAAAGGCTAACATATATATAGGTCCACACGAGTCCACATGAGCCACTTGCAATGGACGAGTGGCCCTTGTTTTGATGTGCTCCTCTCAGGTTAATGTTGCAATAATTATTAGTGTGGTATCAGTAGAGGATATGGGTAGTGTGTAGAAGGAGGCGGGCGCAGCAGGCTTGTTTATTGAAACAAGAGCGCGGGCGCGCGTGCGTGCGCGGAAAGCGCTGGGATTGGCCGCCGGCATATAAGGTGCTTTTTTCCGGCCCGCGCACGCCCGCACGCCCACCTCCTCGCAACATCAACAATCCCCCTTCCACACACACCTACTACTTTTATGTCCAGGACTTGAGCTTGCCATATAAACTCCCCCAAGTTGTGCAGGACAGAGATTATATCCACACCCCGTGTTTACCCCCACTAAACCCCACAGTCTAAGTTCCAAACTTTTCGGCTGAGTTCCCGCTGTGCCCACAAAAATTAAATTTTCGTTTACAGCTGCCCTGTTGTTTACGAATCTGCCCCCGCCCCGTTTACTCCTAGTCAGCCCCAAACACCGCCTCTCGCACGTTTGAGGATCCCTGATTCAAGAGTTGACCGCGCTTTCTGACCTCATCTGATATCCATGTCTGGACCTTCGACCTCCAACGAAAGATCTTCCGTCGGTCAAGGTCTTCCCCAACAACAGTCCCATCTCGGCCAACAACACCACTTGCACCAACAACAGATGGACCACACTGCGGCCGCGGCAATTGCCTTGGCCAATGGCCACGAGTTTCAAAACCCGGCTGTGATTGGTCATCATGATGACGAGGGTCAGTACCACCGGATGAACGCCGCCAACGCCGCAGCTCAATTGCAACAACACCAGTTGCAGCAGCAGGCGTTGCAGCACCACCAGATGCAACAACATCACCAGATGCAGCAGCAGCACCACCATATGCACCAAATGCAGCAGCACCACCCTTTGCAACAGATGCCTCACCACCAGTTGCAGCAGCAGCTCCACCAGCAGCAGATGCCTCAGCACCAGCATGCCTTGGGCCTTCCTACCGCCGGCATCGACTACGAAAACGGTGGCTTTTTGGTGTCTCGTCACGGCGAGGGTGACATCATCAAGACCTTCTCTAGCAAGCTGGACTTGGTCAAGTACGTGAAGAATGTGCTCAACGAGGAAGAGCAGTGCAAGATTGTCATCAACTCGTCTAAGCCCAAGGCGGTGTACTTCCAGTGTGAGAGATCCGGTCTGTTTAGAACCACTGTGAAGGATGCCACCAAGAGGCAAAGAGTGGCTTACACTAAGAGGTCCAAGTGTGGCTACAGATTAGTGGCCAACTTGTATCCTCCAGAAAAGGACAAGTCCAAGAAAATTAAGAAAGACAATAATGAGTTCGACGGCTACGATGACGACAAGAAGGACTCGGAGATGTGGATCTTGAGAATGATCCACCCTGCCCACAACCACCCCCCGGAGCCTAACTTTGCCGTGATTGGAGGCAAAAAAAAGAGGGCTAAGTACACCAGAACGTTGGTTGAAAAACCATTGCACCGCAGTCAGGGCAGCGCTGCTGCCGCCGCCGCTGCCGCCGCTGCTGTTGGCTTCCAGCCTGAGTTGCTTGACCACCAACACCTTCAAGGAAACCCTTACCATCTCCAACACCAACAACAGCAACTCCACCAACTTCAACATCCTCAACACCACCACCAACACCACCATGAGGACGCTGGTCATCCCTCAGTCCAAGACGTTGCTGTGATTGCAGCCATGGAGGCCGCTCCTGGCAACCCTTCTTTGCTGAACCCACCCGTGGACCCAAGCATCGACCCTTCCGTGGACCCTAACGTTGACCCTAGCGTCCAGCAACACGACCACGCCCATGGTCGTGTTCACTAGACGCATGAAAAAATGTTTCTACAGAATCTACAGAACAAACATTTTCTGTACATGTACCATAAGAGGTCGGATCCAGTGCCTTGGCCCAAGCTGAGATGCATCTCGACAATACTTTTTCTATACAGGTGGCCATTCTGGCAGCCCAAATTTGTTTATTCCTACAGGATTTTATTATTGTTAGTGTTGATATATCAATAAACATTACTAAGAGAGAAGTCGAGGACTTTCGTATTGCAATCTGAGGGAGCATCATTATAGAATTGACTTTTTGATCTCTCTAGAGCCTCAAGCTCAACTTTCAAATGGCTAAAGAGTTCTACAAAACGTAAACTTTTGGGAATTGGTCACCGCCATACCAAGTGGAGAAAACTGATTCATGTCCGAACGTTGGTCAAGCTACTTAGGGACCCAGTGAGCAATGCGGTGGGAGACCACATGTGAAAGTATTGTGTTGTAGTCACTTCAAAACACTATAGATTGAGCAACCCTGTATAAATCAATGACCAATACAAGAAGCTATAGTAAAGCGCGGATCCGTGGCCTGGACCCGATGTCGTGGGAAATTCTAGCAGGGCGGCACGCGACCGGCACGTGACTATCTGATGCACTTTCGTAAATGTGATAAGAAGGGGATGCAGCCATTACAGCCATTCAGCACAACACAACATAGTCTTTATAAAGAGCCTAGAATTTCAGAGAGTGAAGACTGCCGGAAAAGAGGCCACGACTCAATCTCTAGCCAGTGCATTAATATACCATGGCTAAAAAGAACGGAAAAGGCAAGAATGGAAGGAAGAATGGAAAGAACGGGAAAAAGGCCGCAAAGTACGTGGGTACAAGAGAGTCGCTGCAAACGGGTTCAAAGACTGCAATTGATGTCAATGCTGCAAGCGTCTCATCGGAGGGGGCTGCTGAACCAGCCTTAGCTGAAGCCTTCAACTCTAGTGGGTCCAAAAGTAAAGGAGGGAACGAAACCCGGGTTGAAGCAGGTGAAGCAGTCAAAGCATCTGCTACACCGTATCAAGAATCTGACACGATGCACCAAACCTCTGACAAAGCGCATGGTAAAGCGGATATACGTGAATCCTCGGCAGCGGTATGTGAACCGTCTGAACCACTTGAAACGGGAGAGCCGCCTCGAACGCCTCGGCAGCATTTCACGGCTCCCACGTGGCTGGAAGCATCGGGCGAAGCGGAACCCAAAGATGAAACAAATTACCCCCATCAAGAACAAACCATGCGCCCCCCACGGTTCAATGCAAAAGCGCTTCTGTCTGTCCCGCTGCCACCGCTCGCAGTATCAACACCCATTCAAGAAAACTTGCCCCATCGAAAAAGCCCGTCCGTACATAGTGTGGTCTCTGAGACGTCGCCTCTTCTTTCGGGCACATCAAGAGACTTGGAAAGCGGGCGTACTGCGCGAAAGCTGCCCAAGAAGCTCAAAATCTTCTTTATACTTGCTATTGTCCTTGGGGTGACACTACTAACGTATGTAGCATTCGCATCGTTGAGAGTTTCGGAAATTGTGGAGCGGGGCTTTACACCAAAGGCAAACGCCATCTCTGTGGTGGCGGTCGACGATAAGGGCGTCAGTGTGCAGGTCCTGACCAGCATAGCGTCCCACTATTCGATGATCAGAAACCCAATTCTCCGCTTCTCGATGTATGTGGTAGGGGCGGTGGCGGGCCGAGTCTTCGTGGCTACTGCTGATACGTGTGACTTTTATGTGGGTGCAAGAGGCTTGGACCCCACGCACGTGTTCAGCGCATCTATTCCGAAACTTCCGGTTAATTTGGCCGACGACACCGTTTCTGAGGTCAATTTTACGGCTGATGTTGTGTTTGAGGAGCGAGGGCTTGTCGTCTTGGGGAATTATTTGGAGAATAGCTCTCTGGCTGCACCACTGCTAGATGTGATAGTGAAAATGGACCCTGTGATACAGAAAAATATTTTCAGGTTCACGAGGAGAGGCGAAGAGCTCACACAAAAAGTCCTTTTGAACCTCACCGACTTGACATTGTTGGAGCTCCAGAATCTTTCGCTTTCCCTAGGCGAAGACGAGCTCCGCATCAGGGTTTCTGCATATGCTACCAAAAAGTTTCCTATTGAGTACGATCTCCAGGAGATGCAGCATGAGCTCCTGTTCCCGGATTGCAATTCAGTCCTTCGTCGCTTGGGCGTGTTTAACACCTCGCGTGTTCATATATCCCCAAATGTTTTTCCCTCCACTCAAATTGACATGCTAATTTCCGAAGTGGCTCCGGAATTGCTCCAGGAGTGCTCGGATGGTGTGTCTCCATTTAACAAGTTCATGAGCTCTTTGGCAAACGACAATTTGCTCTGCGCATATGTGAACACCAAGTTGGGACAAGGTCTCCCAAAATGGCTTCTGGCAATTCTCCAAAAACCCCATAGAGTGGCAATTGCGATTCCGCCAGATCTACTGCTCCCACTGCCTTCTTTTCCAGCCGAAGAATTGATTCTCGAGGACTTCGATGTGGTGATTCTGACTGAGGATGACACGCTTTCAGCTTTGGTCGGCACAAATGTCACGATGGCCATGAACTTCCCTTTGCAACTGTCTTGGTTTTATGCAGAAGCTTCCCAAGTGAATTATACTTTGCAGGTGTATGACCCCGAAAACATGAAAGGTGCAGGAAGTTCTGGAGAGATTTTGGCCTTGAGCGATTCTGGAGGTGAATTTTCTGTCCTGGGGGATAAAAACAAATCGCTCCTCATAGCAAGAGCCTCATTTCCGAATACAATGGCAGAGGTGCGAAACTCTACAGAGGTGGGGCGCCTTTTGAATGGCTTTTTGAACGGGGCTTGGGAAATTCCCCCTTGGTGTGCTCTAATCCATCAGGCCGACTTCACTCTGAGCCTTGTTACCGCCAGGATCAAAAACTTGGTGTTTCACTCCAGGCGTCCTGCGGCTGGCTTCAGACAGACTACAGGTATGGAGTGCAAGCAATCTTCAGGTATTGAGTCCGCCGGGCGGTCGATTGTCGACAACTTTTTGGCAAACTTGGATCTAATGGTGGAAAATATCATCGTGGCGTCAACGAGCCGCAGTGATATCACCATTGTCGTGGACTTCGAAGTCTCCAACAGCATGAATATTTCGTTGGCAATCTCGGAGCATACGAGTTTTGACTTGTCCTACAACTGCACACCCATTGGCATAGCTGAACTTACGGAGTTAACCCTCAAGAACAACGGATTACGCCAGAAACTCAGCACATCACTCAGTCTCTACTACGAATCCGAAGCGCAACGGGTCTTGGTGGAGGAGTTTTTGAGCCACATTATATCAGGCTCGAACACCACTTGCATCGGGGTCAACGGGAAAAAGGGCGATACACAGCTTTCGAGGGTACTTCAGGAGGTGGAAATCGTGGGCTTGAAAGTTCCAGAGATTACCTACAAAGAAAGCCCGGTTGCTGCGAAATCCATGGTGCCCACTTCGGGGAACCTCCATACAGACGAGACCTCCCGGGGAAGTCCGTTTCTTCTTGGAGCAACGATTCACCTCTGGAGCTCGGAAATTGAGGTGACGATTCTCAACCCTCTTTCGAACATGGAGATTAACGCCCGCATCCAAAGCTGCATCGCTTCGTACAATGGTCACGTGTTGGCGCATATCGAGCATAGTGAGGTGGTCGTGGTGCCTCCTGGGGTGTATCAAACGCCACGGATTCCCGTTGAGATTTCCCAGGGGATTGGTGCCGACATACTCCGTCGTGCGTTGAATGGCGACTTGGCTGTGGACGTTGTGGCGGAAATCCAGCTGTCCATCGGCCATTTTCCTGCCGAGGTGGTGTACAGAGGTTCGGGCCTAACTGCCAGGATCAAGATTTAATGAGCCAAAGGCCCGCCTTGACCCAAGATTCCACATCACCTCTACTTCCGAGCCACTCAATCAATCTCAAGCAAAGCTCTATCTCAAGCAAAGCTCTATCTCAAGCAAAGCTCTATCTCAAGCAAAGCTTACACAACCAGGCTCCACCGGCAGGTGTCCAGATTCGGGAGAATGCGATGCATGTGCCACGTGATGTTTGTTTATGTTGCGGCACATGTAGAACTAAAAATAAGTAAAGTGTGCGAAGCACGGAAACACCTGCATGCAACATGCCATACCGCACGCCATTTTTTCCCTCACCGCCCTCTGACAACTCACCTTCGTTTCTTCATAACATATCATGTACGGCTTGAAAATCTCCGCCCTCGTTGCTCTCGCTGCTTCAGTGCACCAAGTGGCTGCTGCACCTCCTGCCTGTTTGTTGGCATGCGTCGCCAAGGTCGAGAAGGCTTCTTCATGTGACAGTTTGAGTGACTTGTCATGTATCTGTTCGTCCCAGGAAAGCGCCGTCAACAAGTGCTTGGATCAGATCTGTCCTAACGGAGATGCGGACGCCGCCAAGGCTGCATTCACTGACTCTTGTGGTGGAAGAGTCTCATCGTCTTCTGCCTCGTCGCCAGCCTCGTCGTCTGCCTCGTCCGCTGCCTCCTCTGTTGCCTCCTCTACTGACTCGGCATCGCATGACTCAGTGTCCTCCTCTGCTAGTGGTTCAGCTTCTGAGCTGGTGCACTCTTCCTCGGATGACTCGGCTGCCGCAACCACCTCTGCTGCTGCATCCGGAGCCAGCTCCTTGACAGGCTCCGCATCTTCCGCTGCTTCCTCAGCAACCGAAACCTCTTCCGGAAACAGCACCGAGCCCCCAATTTCCGCCAGCATCGTTCCAAACGGAGCATCCAAGCAACTAGGCCAATCCATCGGTGCTGCTGCCGTTGTGGGTATCTTGGGCGCTTTGTTGTAGGTGCTGCAAAACAATAACGAAAATGATTGACCGCTTGAAATATATTTCATAATCGTGCGTACTGTAGACAGTGTCGCTAAATAAATATCGAAAATGCCAACGAAAATTCACAAGCCCTTTGGATTAGCCGCAGGCGACTCCCCAGTGTAGAGCTCTGAAGCCCCCGTGTAGCGCTTTGAATCCGACGTGAAGCGCTTTAAAACGGGTCGTAAATAAGTTTCTCGGGGAACCGTTTCGGTAAGAACTGTTCAATTCCCCTTGGGACGCTAGTGGAGACTCTGAAGGGGGGGAGGTGGGGATTTCAGCCACACAGGCCGATAGCGTGCGGCAGCCAAGAGGTGCTAAGCGCCCATTTCGGCCGGTGCGGAACTGCCGCGGGATTACCGCCGCGTCCTCTTATAAATGAACCCCATGTTTGCGGGTCCTGGTGGCTCGGCGCCCACTCTTCTTCCTCGCCACCATCGCTGATCCTTCCACGTTGCCGAAGCCAATGTCTCCGTCGTCGCTTTACTTTGCCACGTTGGTCCATACGCCCACGCTAGGCCACATTGAAATCCTACCGAATATGCTAATGGCCGTGGACCCCCATGGCAAAATAACGTCCATGACCAAGTACAGGGCCGATATGGGGCTAGCGCCCGAAGAATACTTTCGGAAACATAATCCTGGCTCCGGTCCCTTCGACTTTTACGACCTCTCGGGACCCTGGAGGTTTCTCTTTCCCGGGTTCATCGATACCCATATCCATGCGCTGCAATACCCCAACGTGGGAATCGGGTCAGAGCTACCGCTTTTGGACTGGCTCAAGAACTACACTTTTGAGCTAGAGAACAAGTTCATGGGCGACAAAAAGCAGCATTATGCCTTTTCGTCGCAGGTTTACAATAAAGTCATCGATAAGACGCTCTCGAACGGCACCACGTGCGCATCGTACTTTACCACCATCGATACCGATACCACGAAGATGTTTGCCGAGCTCTTGGTTGCAAAAGGCCAGCGAGGCTTTGTGGGGAAAGTGTGCATGAATTGCAACCCCACGTACCCCGAGTACGTGGAGACGGCAGATGAGTGTATTGCCGGCAATGAGGCCTTGATTGCCCACTGCAAGCAGTTGCAAGAGTCGGCGGGCTTCGCGGAAAATTTCACGGTCAAGCCCATCGTCACGCCAAGGTTTGCACCCAGCTGCCTGCGGGAGCTCATGGCGCGGTTGGGCCAAATGGCGCGTACCGAGGACTTGCTGATCCAGACTCACATATCGGAGAATTTGGCGGAAATCCAGTTGGTTCATGACACGTTTCCCGAGTGCGATAGCTACTCGCAGGTGTATGACGCGTACCAGCTCCTCACGCCGCGCACCATCTTGGCGCATGGAGTCCATTTGCAGCCCCAGGAGAGGCAGTTGTTGGCGCAGCGCAAATGCTCCATTTCGCACTGCCCAACCTCCAACACTTTCATCACCAGCGGAGAGGCTCCGGTGCGGCGCTACCTCTACGACGACGGCATCAACGTGGGTTTGGGGACGGATGTTTCCGGAGGCTATGAGCAGTCGATTTTGGGGGTGGTCAAGGCGCTGATTCTCGTGTCGCACCACTTGTCAATGAAATCGCCCAGAGGGCTCCACGACAGCATCTCCATGGCCGATGCCTTGTACATGAGCACCATGGGCGGCGCGCGTGCATGTGGCATGGAGGCACACCTTGGAAGCTTTGCGCCGGGCAAGAGCTTTGATGCGCAGTTGGTGGATCTTCAGAGCACCGGCTCCAACATCGATGTGTTTGATTTCCAGCGGCCCGACCTGCAGCGTGAAGACTACGAGCAAAAGATGCTGCAATTGCTCCAGAAATGGGTTTTTTCGGGCGACGACCGGAACTGCACCATTGTGTGGTGCAACGGGAGAGTTGTTGTGAAGAAGTAGCTGCTCCCGTGACCGAGAATGCTGGTTTTCAGCCTGTCCTTGAGCAAGCGAAGAAATTTGATGAACTCGCCCCTGGCCTGGCAGAATGCCCGGCACTTATGTTGTCTGGCTTGATCCGACATTCAAGATCTGGCTTGATCTGACATTCAAGATCTGGCTTGATCCGACATTCAAGATCTGGTTTGATCCGACATTCAAGATCTGGCTTGATCCGACATTGAAGTTCTGGCTTGATCCGACATTCAAGATCTGGCTTGATGCTGTCTGGCTTGCACCGACACTTGATTGACTTCAACTGGCATGGCACCCGTGGCTGGTGTCGATAGAATTAGAGTAGTATGTGGTTATAGAAATGTAAGAATAGTATCTGTACAGGAGCCAGACGACGACGGCCCCACGCAATCCACAACATGCCCCACCCGAAGGGGCGGGCAGTTTCAAGGAGAGCTTCGGCCTGGCGCGGTGCCATGGTGGTCTGGACAGATTTCCCTGCGCCATTTCACCACGTCGTTCTTCTCGTGCTTGGCGGACTCTTGATGCTAACCATAAACGTGTTCAACGCCTAGTCGTAGCACTTGAGGTTAATGCCAGGCCTTGAAGAAGTTGCTTTTGTTCCGCCACGCGGGCGGCTCCGGCTTCGCTCGATCCTTTAGCGTCTTGTGGTCTGCTTTGGCGTTGGTCTTTGATGGTGCTAGGCGCCGGGCCAGCTGCTTGACTTCACCCTGAATCTACTCCTTTCAGCGGACTCGCTGCTGGCCTCTGTTTGGCAATTTCCGCCTCGTGGATCCGCTTAGCAAGTCGTGAACAGTCCGGGCCGTCTGGGGAGCTCGTGCCCTAGGCTCTTGCAGGGCGCTTCCACCGGTCCTTTCGGCCTGGACGGTTGGCTCCTCAATCGCTATTCAATGGTTTTGGTTCCAGTGGTTTATGGTTTCAATGGTTTCCGGTTCCAATGGTTTTGGTTCCAGTGGTTTATGGTTTCAATGGTTTCCGGTTCCAATGGTTTTGGTTCCAGTGGTTTCCGGTTTCAATGGTTTCCGGTTTCAATGGTTTCCGGTTTCAATGGTTTCCGGTTTCAATGGTTTCCGGTTCCAATGGTTTCCGGTTCCAATGGTTTCCGGTTCGAATGGTTTTGGTAGTTGGTTTGCCACTTGCTCTTTCCTGGCTCATGGCCTTTGTTGCTCAATTTCGGCATCTCCGTCTTTTCCCGCTGCAATTCGCTGGGCGCTTCTCTCGGAGCCGGTCCAATCTCTCGTGCAACTCGTTTCGTTGATAATTCACTTCGCTTTCCATTAAAGCTATGGTTTGCACGGGCTGTACGGGTTGAACGGTTGACTCTGACTCCATGAGCGTGTCGAGCTTTGTTTGTGCTTTCTGTCCTGAATTTCCGCTGGGTTCTGGCGCCGTCCGCCTGCTCTTCCGGAGCCTGCAACTTCCGAATGCCGTGCCGAACCAAGCTCGTACTGCATCCCCTGGAGCTCAATCTTTTGCGGCAACTCACTCTCGGAATTTCTTCGTGAATTGACCTCGGAGTCTTCCGTGAGGCCGGCGAGAAACGTGGATGCAACACCCCGATGCCTAGAGTCAAACGAGCGCCATCAGCCCCAGCGCATCACGCATTTCAAGAATAAGCTCCGGCTCACTGCGAGAGCAAAGCTTCGAGGGTGCAAGAGGACCATCGAATCTCTGGACCCAGTAGAAGAAAGTGATCCCATATTTTCTTGTCCAAAAAAAAAAGGCTACAAGCAAGAGGCAAGCGCTGGCTAAATCGACCTTGGATAAAGAATGGCGTGAGGCGAACAAAACTACTCGGCGCAAGAACGATCTTCTCAAGAAAATGATAATGGAAATTTCCCTTTGCCTAGAGGATAAGATACAAACGAGTTACTTCGAAGAGGTTTTTGGGCCCAGGTCCGGAAGTCATTTTTGGACGTCCCCTTGATATCTTGGAAGCGCAGGGTCAAAGCCAGGTACAACAAAGCAGAAGATATTTTTGTGCCTTGCGAGTTGACGGAAATATGTGAAAAACCATTGATGCTATTTTATGAACCTCAAGACCTCGTGCTGAAGATAAAGGATGGGGGCATCGAACTCGATATAGATATCACACGCAGAAAAGCGTTTGCGGAGGACCCGTTGATCGAAACCTATGTTGTCATAATTCTGTCAGGCTTCCGAACTTATTTGAGGAAATTGCAAGCACTTGAAGATAAGCAATATCGCCAGAAACTTCTTCTGCAGCTCAATGAAGCGCATCCAAAAGCAAAGCCCACAGAGAATCTTGATATCGCTACTGGTGAGGCATCTCAGTTGATTACAGAATTGGTGAGGTTAGGGATTAACGTTTACCTGACGAACAGCATCGAAGAAACAATCGATTGGCTCCACTCTTTCACTCACACAATAGGGTCCAGCCTATACGATAAATTCGAGCGCAACGCAGGCCATTCGAGCTCCGGAAACGTCCGCCTGGGATCAGACCGCAGAATCGCATTTCCTAGAAATGATCAAGAAATTCAACTTGATGACGGCTCCCAAGGCGCAGTACTTGTACCAATACTACGGATCGATACCCAGTCTCTCCGACAGATTCGAGGAGCATGAAGCAAAGGGCCCGTATGCTGGATTCCNCCGACAGATTCGAGGAGCATGAAGCAAAGGGCCCGTATGCTGGATTCCTTGAAACCATGGCGTTCCGTTCCCTTCCACGAACAAATGTCTATCATCACGGAAGGCCTCCACGAACAAATGTCTATCATCACGGAAGGCCTCCACGAACAAATGTCTATCATCACGGAAGGCCTCCACGAACATGCTTATCATCAAGGAAGGCCATCCACGCAGGTGTCTAGGTGGAGGCCGTTCAATCCGGTGTCTATCACGCAGTGCTGTATACACGCAGTAATGCAGTGTGCGCGCATTTACTGGCTCGCACATATCGCTCCTACCAAATTGCCACCCACACCAACACCAACACAACCCCTAGTAGGCCTAATGTACAGGAAGTATGTGCTTCCGCACACAAAAAATCATTCCCGGGCCGCAGAACGACTCGGGCAGTGGTATACTTGTATAGTCGCCGAGTGCCGCTGATAACCGCTGATACCCGCTGATACCCGTTGATAGCCGCATATACAGGCGCCGATCAACCCCCACCGCAGGATCCTCGCCACGCTCAGATTCTTTGTGCTCATACGCGATGTACTGCATGCAACACCGGGGCTGTTTTTCCCTCTCCATACAACAAAACACAACGCCAACTCTTAACCCACAGCCCCGTTCAACCAGTTGCATCCCGACCGAACTGCGCCCCAATTGATTGTATAACACACATCAGTTTGTATAAAATATCACTGGCGGATTCCCGAAGCAGTCATTCGAAGCAGCTCTTCCCGAATCAGCAATCTCCGACCCAGCAATCACCCAGCAGAATTGGGCATTGCACGACCAACCCCCCAAGAGATCTGGGCATCAGCGATAACAGAATACATCAATAGGTGGCCATCAGAGTGTCACCAGAGAGTCGTCCAAGAAACATCTAGGCCCACAGCCATTGGAGCAAGAGCCCCTTAATACAACACGCGTAACGTACCAGAGCTCGCATACAAACCCTTGATCACACATCAACCAGGGTTATATACGGAAGACCGATTTCCCTCGGGACTGCTATCTTCAAACCACTGCACAGAGTTTACACCGGTGCACACGAATATAAAGAGTGAAGGATTCCTATAAGTCTCAAGGGCAAAAGACACTATGAAGTTTGCCATTTCGCCCAAAAAAACACTGTCACTCAAATCCACCCCGGAGCCTCCTCAAGATGCACCCGAAGACCTGATTTCGCCTGAGCTCGTGCCCATCGTCACGCTACTTTCGGCGCAGACTCACCGTCGCTACCATGAAGGAATCTTCATGCTCTACAACGACCTCAATGGCGACGGAAACCCTGCCGACCGGCAATGGAAGGAAGTGTACGGCATTTTGACCGGAAATCAGTTGGCATACTGGGACGCCACGTCGTTGGCCAAGTTCAAGAACTCCCCCGAGCAGTTGCTCGAAGCAAGCAGCAAGCCCACCTACCTAAACTTCACGGATGCCGTGTTCAACGCCATGAAAGTGCTCCCTGCTGCCAAGCAACAGCTTGAGAACGTGATAATTGTGCTGACAACTTTAAAGAACAGACTCATTATCCAACTCAAATCCTACGATCTGTTAAAGGAGTGGTTCGTGGCCCTCCGCCTCGCCACCTTTGAGTACCTGCTGCTCCAAGAGGCCTATACGGGTGCGCTTTTATCGGCTCGCGGCCTGCAATTGTCGGACATCCGGACCATTCTCGCTGAAAAGCGCTTCCCTCATTCCGACTGGGTCAAAATCCGCTATGGCTCGGGAATGGCCTGGCGCCGTTGCTATGCAGTGATTGAGCCCAGCCAGACAAAGAGGAAAACTTTCACTCCCGGAAAGGTGTTGCTATATGACCTGGAAAACCTAAAGAAGAAGTCCCTTTTGGGTGTGATTTCATCCGCAACTTCCGTCACTGCTGTGTACCCACAACTGCCGTTCTTCATCGACAAAAGCACCATCATGAAGTTGGAGGGTTGCATCAACTTCAAGCTGCTGACAAAGAAACTGAGTGCCGACTCCCAGGAGACTTCGCTATTTCTTATGCCGGAGCAACACTCCTCTGTGCCCGGCTTCGACACCTTGATACGGTTCTTGGTGCCTTTATTCGACTCTTTTGGCTTGTATGGTCGTCCTAAGCGCTTGAAGGCTGACCGTGTGGACCCTGAATCCCTTGTGTTTGGACTTCCCACTTTGCCCCACGTGCACTACTTGAACCTGCTGGATTTGTATGTGTTGACGGGGTCAGATGTGTGTCTCTCGTGGGACGCTGCCATGTGGAGAGAAAACATCAAGCGGGTATTGAGGCTGAAGTTGGCACAGGGTTACGATGGTTGTGGCTCTTCCCGTGGCTTTTTAGGTGCTGTAAGTTCCTTGAACAGTCCGTCTTTGGGCAGTCCAAGCAGCTCCAGGGTTTCTTCCAGGCTGAGTCCCCAGCATAGTGCACACCCTGGATATTCCGGAGGGCAATCTCGAAACGCAAGTGCAGTGAATGGAAAGTTAGGACAAGGACAAGGACAAGGACAAGGACAAGGACAAGGACAAGGACCAGGACAAGGACAAGGACAAGGACAAGGACAAGGACAAGGACAAGGACCAGGGCAAGGGCAAAGACCAGTACAAGGACAGTCAAGTCAAGGACATGGACAATTAAGTCAAGGACATGCACAATCAAGACAACAAAGAGAAGGAGGTGATCACTGGCAAACAGGCCCAAATGTGGTTGAAGATGGCGTCGGCATTGGAGTTGGATCGGTACCCAGACTCCACCCCGGTGCCTCCGCCTCAACTGTGTCTGATACGTCACTCCTGTTCGGCCTCAAGGAAAAGCAACACGGCTTGAATAAGAACGTCAACAATCTCCAGATTGAAACGCCCGGAGTGGAGCGCAAATCCGTGCAGCTTGCGGATATCTACCACAAGTACTCAACGATTGAGGCACCATCGGACCGATTCAATGATCGAAACAAAATTCTTAACGGAAGCGCGGAGGAAATCGACGAAGATCATTTGCCATCACTTATGCGCAAGAAGTCGTTGAAGAATGGCCCTTACCCCATGAGCGATCAGCACTTAATCGACAGCGATGAGAGCGACGCCCAGTCAGAGGCCAGTTTCAGTGAATTGGAAGATGACTTATTGGCAGTTCCACCTATTAATGAGAACCGCAATTCCTCATACTCATCAGTGAAGTCGCCCTTGACCCAATACAACGAGTTTAGCAAACAATTTTCCAAGGCCGTGGACCAATACCCAGTGCACGATCGATACGGGCCCAAAAGCGGATTTTCATCTGATGAAGAAGTTGACTTGCCACCAATACCTCCCGCACACGAGACCCCCTACAAACAGAAAGGTCAAGTGCCGATCATCCAGCAGGCAGTCTCTGTGCCGATGGTTAAGCAGAATCTGCAGAAGCACTCGCCCACACAGCATCATTCCCAACACCACATGCCATCTCAAGGCACCGAATTCAACACTGAAGATTACTCACATCACCGGCCCCGGAACGGGCCATCCACCTCGGAGGCTCCCAGACAATCGAACCAAAATCCAGAGGCTAAGCCGCGGTATATACAGGCACCTGTCTCCCAAGCGAGGTCTGAGCAAGCAGCTCCTCTGAGGCCTCCACAGAGATCTCAGCAGCCAGTCCAGCAGCCTCAGAACCCTCAACAGTCTCATGTGCTAAGCCACAATCCACAGCAGTATCAGCAGCTGCAGGACTACCAGAAGATTCAGCAAAGAACTCCACAGACATATGGAGGGGCAGCTGACCAATTTAGAGACTCTAATGCTCCAGTGCAGCATCCAAAGTACCATCTGCAACCATCACAAGGCCAGCTGCAGTACGCACCTCTGCAAAACTACCAGAATGCACCACAGCAACGGGTCCCACCACATCAGCAACGGGCCCCACCACAGAAACAAGCACAAGAGCAGTACCAATCACAACAATATCATTCGCAAAAACAACAGCAATACCAGACACAACCACAACAGCAATACCAGGCACAAAAACAACAGCAATACCAGGCACAACCACAACAGCGATACCAGGCACAAAAACAACAGCAATACCAGGCACAACCACAACAGCAATACCAGGCACAAAAACAACAGCCCCAGTTAAGCCCAAACCAATACCAATCACAGCCCCACCATCACCAATACCAGCAAGCCCAACACACATCTCATCAAAAGAGACCTCCATCCTCTAACAATGGTTCTAATGGAAGTCTAGGTAATGGTTCAAACCCAGTGTCAGCTCCCCGGCATCCATACCAAGCCCGAGCCGTGACTGGTAGCTCGCCCTACAATGCACCCAAACCGCAAGGCTCCCAAATCAGTCTGGGACTCCAGGCCAACCTGCAGCCCGGTATGCCGAACTTGCGGTCGTACGGAGATTCCAACCAATACGGATACCAGGCCAATCCCTCGCATCCTGTACACATCCCCAAAACAGACCCCAGGTACCAGAACCCCCTGGGCTACGCCAGGCAATACTGAGAGTTTGGAATATGGCATGATATGAGGCGTGTTCAGAACACTCTGTCAGATGCAGGCGATGTGATCGGCCATCAATGCGTTCTGGCTACAATTGCTCAATCTTGGTGGGTGTGGAAGTGTGGAATCACGTGGCGCTATTAGCCTCGTACCATATGGAGCTTATGGCATGACTCCAGCTAGCTGCTCTCTTAGCTCCCAGGGGCAGCGAGCCACACTTCTGGCTCCCCAGGGTGAGTGGGACCAATGCGCAAGCAGATAGCCATTTATGCTCACTCAAGGTGGCCCGCACATTGAGACACATATAGAAATCTGGTGCAATCAAGATCGGCGGCGACGCCTGGTATTGTGACGAGGTATCTAGCATTTTCAGTGCCGTGCTTTTTAGAAACCATCCATAATGTCTCCAACCACGAAGACAGGGATTCAAATCAACGGGGCCAACTGGTCCATACCACACTAGCAAAATCAAACCATTTCATATGCTGTTTTATAGGATGGCAGAGAAACCAGTGGATTCTCGTCCGATTTGGCTCTTTTTGACTCTTGATCGGTGCTTCGGCACTCTGAATGCAGTGCGCAAGTAACCATCCTCCAGATCCGGGTTTCCAGAATAAGGAATTCTAGTTGTGTCAATTTGGAACATTACGCCTTTTGGTTTGAAGGACTGCGTGAAGGAGTATGAAGCTTTCGAAGCTTTAGATTTGACTAGTGTGGTCGAAATATTTTGCGCGCTGGAATGGTTTGAGAAAATACGGATACTTGCTACTTTAATGGGTTCCCCGTTTATCAGAAACAAGACATTGTTCAAAAAGTCGAAGATAGCCAATCCCACCTGCCATGCAGGCGCGCTCGAGTACAATAGCGCACGTTTTTAGTATATGCACTTCTAATGGACAATTGCAGCCATCGGGCAAAGTATAAAAGAGTGAGTATTTCCCCCACGCATTGTACTTTTCATGAGGCTCTCCCTCTTTTACTCTTCCCTCCATATGAAATCATGCCGCTGCTACTACTTTATGTTTCGGGTAACAAGACTCTGAAGCCGCCGTCAGGCCGCAAACTTTGAGCAAATGTTGTTTCGAAGTTTGGACCTGAAGCTGGAAGCAAGTTCAGTGAACTATTCCCGGAAATTTATATCTAACCGCTTGTGTGATTTTAACTACCTGCCAGAGGCGATAAGCATCAGCTTATGTGGTGTCAATCCCAGATGTGAGTGACCAGAGGCATGGTTATCTCGTGGGGCCCTTGAGCGTTATGAACTTGAAAGAACTTGAGCTTTGGGTGTTCACAAAAACTGCTGAGGGAAAGTAGCGTTTTAGACGACACTTTTTTGACACTTGAGCTGAATCTTAGGCAGTCTCATCTAGATAAAGCCTACTGACAAGTCAAGTTTTTTGCTTAGCCTACTTCAAGCCAACCCAGATATAAAATTTTTATCCCGAAATCCATAGATTGATTCTGATGTTGTGATCCCGCCAGTCTCTTTTGGTTCTGAGTCCAGATTAGTTGACTTTTGGAGATGCACTATCGCTTCTGACAGTTGATGTTTTGAAACAAAAATTTCAGTAAGCATAAAGACACTCGGAAGCATGTGGTGTATATGACTTGCATCGATGGGAAGTGAATGAGAGATAATAGAAGCAATTCCTCTCAGCAAAATAGGCTAGAGGTTTGTTCCTATCTATTGAAAAGTCAGAGAAAAAGTACCGAACATCTACGGGTTATCTAAAACAGTTCATCAGGGAAATATTTGGACGAAAATGTGAAGTGGTCGTCTCATGGGTTACGTATACACAAGCCTAGGGCTGTATATCAACGTCTTCGAGTCTTTGAATACAGAGCAAAGGGATCACACCTTTCTTGCCGTCGTCGTGCCTCTTCACGGTGGCCCAGCCGTCGGAATGCACTTTCAGGACCGTGACTTTCTCTCCAGCACACACTGTCAACTCGTCCTGGAGTCTTCTAGCATATGGCCTCACCACCACATGGAATTTCAGCGAGTCGTCCAGTTTCCCTTCCTTGGCCTTGGTCGCCGGTGACGAGGGCAATTCCTTCTCGAGGGCATCTTTCTTGATCAAGTTAAAGCGCCGCAAGAAAACTGCAGATTTGAGCTCCATTGGGGTTTCTGGCACATTGATTATTTTGCTTAATCTGTTGGCAAGAGAGAGTTTAGGTGGCCGTGCCCTCTTGGAATGGCTTTCTTTCTTTTCGCTGCTCTCGAGCGATTCACTACCCGATGTGGAATTCTCTGAAAATCCTTTCTCGAGGTCCTGTCCGGATTTTCCAGCGCTTTTCTTGTCTGGGTCCTTGAATGCGAGGAGATCTGAGGGGCTAGTGCCATATTTCTTCCTCAAATATACCACGAAAAAGATGCAGAGACCGAAAAAGAACACTGCAGCTATCGGGATTCCAATGGCAATTCCTAATTCGCTCCCGGATGACAGTCCTTGTACGCTAGACAGGCTTGATGTGTTGCTTAGCGCATGTGACAGGGCCAGCAGGGTTGCAGATACTATAGAGGCTGAAGATAGCGACAGCGACAGCGACAAAGACGGCGACGGAATACTAGTGATGGAGCCGGAAGTACTTGCCGAGGCCAGATCCGTCTGAGACGTATAGTATGTGATGACCTCAAGAGTATCGGTGGCGGAAGAAGGCGTCGTTGTTGGCAAGGTAACTGTTTTCAAGATGGTAACAGTCAGGTCTGCGGAGGCGGTGCTACCAGCATCGACTGATTTGGTGACCACAACCTGGACTAAATTCCGACGCTCGATGTTAGACATATCTGAAGATGGGGGGAAACCAGTTCTAAAGAGGATTATTAATTGTTGGTGAGTTGAGAACGGATGGAAATAAAGAGAGTCGTCTTTCGAGGCATGGCGGCGTCTTTATGTATTCCATTCTTTGAAGAAATGTAACAAGAAGCGGGATGGAACGATGCTTGAAACGTGGGCTTGCCTAGAGTTTGAAACGGAAACCCGGATCAAACAGTTCAAACACGCTCACGCAAATCTAACCGAAATGAAACAGGAGATAAAAAGGAACCGAAACAAGACCAAAACGGTCATGACGAGAAACCATGAATCAAGACCTCGAATAGCATCAAGCAGGCAACATGAAACGAAGATGGTGCCTGTATGTACATGCAAGTCATGTCTCAATGGTGCGACATGAAACCGCTGTGAGCATTGTGTGCAGGAGACACCTCCCCTCCCCCCCATAGACAGTCTTGAATCCTTCTTCGATATTTCAAGACCAGCCAATTGGAACGGTTCATATTATTGGCCTGGAACCATAGCCTGCAGCTGAGCACTCAGCACGTTGATTTAGGTCTTAGGTGTGAGAGCACACGCCATTTTAAACGACAAGTGCAGAGGAATATCACCATAGGGAGGAATATCACCATAGGGAGGAATATCACCATAGGGAGGAATATCACCATAGGGAGGAATATTCAAGGGAAAGGCAAAAAGTTGCAAATTGCAACAGGGAATTAAAGCGTTATCTTTGCATGTTCATATATAAGAGAAAAGCGTTCAGAATGAATTGAAATCGGCAATAACGGATTGGTGAGGACACAGTCGTGGATCATACGCATGATCATGTTTGAGGAGACGGAAATTGACCAGCCACTTTAGCTCTTTACCAATCCACCACAGGTTTTACCACCGCCAAGCCTGGTCCCCAACACGCCCTCCAGAATGTCAGTCTCCGTCCCAGTCTCAGTTGGGCCCAGTCTTTGCCATTCAAAGTCACAATCAGCCACAGCCCACTTACGCTCAACCTCAATTGGCCTCGGTTAAGCTCAGCCCCATGCGCAAATCAGTCTATCGTCTATAAAGGAAGGCTCTCATCGTCATCACCCAAAATTTCGTTCGATCTCTCTGAGAAAACATGGTGGAAGTACTTATGGTAAACAGTTATGGCAATAGCACAGCCCAAGGCACCGCCCAGAAAGATATCCACGAAATGATGACGGTAGTCCTGCGTCCGTGACAAGGCAATGTACGCAGCCAACAAAAGAGGCAGGCCTGCGAACATGTACGAATAGATGGGAAGCGTCTTGGACAGAAGATGGAACTGGCCGTAGATCCACATGGTCAAGTACAAAAAGGCACTGAAGGATATAGACAGGTGGCCCGAGGGAGTGGAGCGCATTCCGTCCGCAAGAATCGAGGCACCCAAAGGAGCAGAACATACGGAGATATCCACAAACGAGTCCCGAGGGGTTCCTTCCCTCGGTCCACACCGCAGCAAGAAGTCGGGCCGGGGCCGGCCCACCCAGGCCTTCAAAATGTCCGTCACCACTCCGTCAATGGACACCGAAAGCGCCAACCCCAAGAGCGACACCTGAAGAACGTGCCAGATTTGCAGACGAGAGTTCTTGTACCTGATAAAAGTCAACACCACCATTGAGATGGACGGCACAAGCGCAGCTATGACCAAGCACGCAGGGCCGGAGACTCTCTCGGACGTTGCGAAGGGATGTTGGAGGGTGGGGTCATTGAGCTTGAACTGGCGGTCGAAAGGCCTGGAGTGCTCGGCTATGAGGAAGAAGTACGCGACCACAATGCCCGCGGTAATCCAGTCGGGCACGTAGCGCCGAAACCTTTTCAGCTCGAGGTATTTGGAAAGCATGGAGTGGAAGAGGAGAAGCGCGAGCGTCTAAGAGGAGGCGCCCCCGTACACCACCCAAGGTTCATGTCCAAGCCATGACTTTGGGCGAATCATACAAGAGAGCATCACGATCCGGAACTTGTCGAAAACCCCCGAAGAGGGCTTTAAGTGCAGCGAAATGTTCTCATCATTTTTTCCTTACGTATCTGTTCCAGGAAGCGAAAGCACAGTCTCGAAGTACGCAGGACCCGACCCGGCGAAGCTCGGAAGCTTTTATATATACGCTCGCTGTGTCCGAACCATGAAAGGAGCTTGTATTTGAATTTCGTCTTAACCTACTGTTGCACAGAGGGGTACAGGATTAGGACAACCTCTCTAAGCCAAGAGCATTAAATAGGTAGTGGACACTCACAATATACAGACCATTCACTGGTCCAAGCAGCCATGGCCGGCGAGGTCACGTGGCAGAGTCGTCTGAGGCCGGGCTCTCTGTAGAATCTTTAAAGTGGAATCCATAAAGTGGAATCTAAAGTGGGGAAATTCCGCCCCGGCTAGAACGTCAAGAAACAAAAGGTCATCGTGAATACCAGAGGATTGACGGCAACTGAAGCACACCCTCGTCGGGTAGCCATGTACGTATTCTATTCTTAGTTTACCTTGACTTTCCTAATTCATCACAAAACCCCATATTTTCAAGGTTAGATAAAAAATATAATATGTTACCAGATAAAAATATAATGGAATGGCGGGGATAGGAAAGCTGGTATCGCCCCTGGATCGCCCCTGGAACGGCTACCATAAACCATTTTGTGTTTCTATGGGCACCGAATCACTAGTGTTCCGAGTTACCCAAAAGGGTACCCAAAAGGGTATCCAAAAGGGTAAGGTACCGTTCAACACGCGCGGCCTCGCATTCAGTGTCGTGGGGGCTGGGCATGGGCATGAGTACCTCCAGGGGTAAGTGGTCTCAAACACGCCTCATGCAGCTCGGCAACAGAAGAGCCTCCCTCATAACTGTTTTGCCTGCATCGGGTTCCGTTCTGCATCAAACATCCACGATTCCGACAACTGCCGCTTGGCTTTAGTCGCCTTCCAACAATGGCCGTTTTCTTTATAACTTCGAGCATCTGAGCTACGACGTATTCTGTGCTTTACACCTTGTGCATGATGCCTGGAGCTTTCAAGGTATCCTTCGAAAAACAGGATAGTGCGACAGGATAGTGCGACAGGATAGTGCGACAGGATAGTGCGACAGGATAGTGCGCGTTGTGCCGAGCAGAACCCTAAGTCGAACAACTTTGGGCCATGGATTGGGTCATTAGCGGCCTGCATACCCGAGCCGCGGAATTTGCATTCTCTTCTGGTTGCGAGCCCGTGGCGTCGATCGACCCTACTAAAAGCCACTTACTAGTTACACGGTGAATAGAGGCGCCTACTGTGTGCGTGTGAACACATGGCTAGGGTACATGGGCACGGGCGCTATAGCCATGGTTATATGGTAGAATTTTCAATACGGTGCTATAAAGACTGTATTTATTAAGAGGGATCTACAGGTATACCACGAACCATTCTATTAACCCGTGTATTGCTGTACTCTGGAATGAGATGCATCTATTATGCCAAGTCTTATGCACGGGGGTCTATAATCACGTTATGCAAGAGTTCGGTCATCTCCGAAAGGATCAAAGCTGGGTGCGATGGAGTGCGAGTTGCGGCGCTCGGGCTCACCAGGGCTCGTGCTGGCGCTGAAGCCGTAGAAGTGGCCGTTGACTTCGTGCATCAAGTTGCGCACCAAGTTGGCCATATTTTTCAGGTGAAAATAGTTGGGCTGGGGAATCCGCTCGAAGCTTTCAAGCGAAAACTGCGCCACCTGCTCGTTGCCAAGCTGGTACTCGGGCGGGATGCCCTCGGATGCCTTTTTGGGCGCGCTTGGCTTGACCTCATTCTTGGGCTTGCTTGCTTGGCCCAAACTCGTATAAAGCTCCGGCGTGTCGAACGGCAACACTGCACAGAGCCAAATGCGCGTCTTGTATATCTTGAACAATTCCTTGATCAAGCCCCGGAAGTCGATGCGCTTGAACCCCGCAAAGTAGTAAAAGATCAACTTCTTGAAGTCGTATTGGTACTCCACGTTTATTAATGTCAAGTCGTTCTCGAGCTTGAGCTCCTTGATTTTGTTGTGGCATGTAAGAAACGCCTTTTTTTCCTCCAAAAACTTATTACTCAACCGCTGCACGTCCTTGGGGGTGGCAAATCGTAGCACTTGTTTTGTCGGTAAACTGATAATAAATTCGTTATCTTCGTTAGTCAAGTGGTGGCTAGATAAGATCTTGGCGGCGTCCATTGCTGTGGGGTGTACTCCGCCCAAGTGGTTGTTTTTGACCGATGATGCCGCCAGGTTCGGGTCCAAGATAGTCAACAGCTTCAAGTGCTCGATTTTTTTGAGGAAATTGAAGAGAATGGCCATATCCAACTGTACCAATGGTTCAAGAATCATCACCAAATCCTTTCCGCGGTCTCCGTCGACAATCACCAAGTCATCATTCTGAAGGTAAATGTTGGAGTTGCTGGGGTATGACAAAAGATCCAATTTGCCGTTTTTGTTGATCACAAGACAAAGCATCTTGTGGTTGAAGGTGAGATTATTGGCATTCTTGATAAATTGAACGAGTTTGCCAATCGCAGCGTTGGCCAAGAGACCGTGCAAGTTGCCCACAATAGTTTTGCTCAACTCCACATCCTGGAAGTACCTGATGGCCAGTGAAAATAGGCTTTTAAGCTCGATGGACGCTAGGATGTACTGGTCTCTCAAAATGAGGCCGTTTTCCAACTTCATCGACTGCATTTCGAAGGAAGCAGGATATTTTTTGGGAACAAAGGGTTCTGAATACATTGCGTAGGGCTTTGTTTCGGGATTGGCAGCAAGCTGAGTGGACTGAGGCTGGTACTCGGCCAATTGTGACGGGCGCCGGGCTTGGAAGTCCGAGAAGTTGGCATTGAGCGAAAGTGCGTCCAAGGAGTCGGCCAATTGGCCAAGATCGCCGATGTCCTTTTTGGATTTAAGCCCATAGTTGTTGGCCGCAGCAATAGACGCAAGCGAATGCTTCTGCAGCGATCCGAGCGTACCTAGTTTTGAGGTGGGGCTTCCCGGGGAGTTCCGAGTGAACAGTTCGGCGGCATACGACGGGCGTCGTGAGGAGATGTTGCCGATTCCGCCCTGGAGTTCCCGCGGCAAGTGAAACGAGTCTGCGTAAAGACCGCCAAAGGGGCTATAATCTTGGGGTTTTGGATTCAAGCTGGGCACATTTTGACGGAGTCTGTTTGAAGGCTCTGGATTTTGAGAGTAGGCGTAGTCAAGCAGAAAGTTGGGGTTGAACGGAGCCAAATTTGGATCGTAGGGGGCTGAATGCGCATATAAGGAAGGGTCAAATGGAGCAGACCGGTTAAATGGGGCAGATTTGTTGAATTGCGCCGATTGCTCAAACGGAGCAGACCGGTCGAAGGGAGCAGGATCGTATGAAGAAGAGTCGTATGTGTTGCGGGCATTCACCTTGGGACCCGCAGACGCAGTAAACTCGGGGTTGTGTTGTAACTTGAGCAAACTATCCTGCAAGTAGCCATTAAAAGAAAATTGGTTCAGGGCGAAAGCTGGCGCCTGTTGATTCAGATAATTACCACTGAGCGGCATCCTGGGCGGCAAGGCCAGGCCAGCCAGTGGCGTTTCCGTGGGGTGTAGGCTGTGCAGGCCCAGCAAGCCTGGGCTTCGGGGAGGTTCCAGGCCTAGTCCCTGGTTGGGCGCTAGAGAGTTTTGGCGGGCCCGGGGCGAGCCGGCGCTCAAAAAATCGGGGTAGTGGAAGCTCATAGGGTGGGCTTGCAAAGGCTGAGGCGGCAGCACTGGAAGCAGCAGCAGCGGCAGCGGCAGGGGGGGGAAGGGGGCTGGTGTCCGGGCGAACAAATGAACAGTGCAAGCGAAAGCCGAGGCACGGATATTAGGGGGATTAAATGGCAAGAGTGTGAGAAGCCAGGCCCGGTAGATGTGACAGTGCTCGGGTTTGTTGAGCTTGCTTTCGAAAGGTGGAAGAAAAGACTGAGGGAGCGAGGTGTAGGTGCGTGGAGTGCGTGGTGGTTGCGTGTGCTCGTAGGTGCATAAAGTCGACTGCAATGACGGCATTGTGCGAGAAAGAGAGGACGGAGCACCTGTGGATGCAGGCTACTCGGCAGCTGGCAAGCACTTTCATTAGCTGCTGTCGCTATATGAGGCCTCTACTGCCGGCGGTGAAGCGGGGATGCAGCTAACGAGGCTGCCTTGTTAGCAACTGACGAGCCAAGGCGTGCGCCCGCAAGCGAGGCTGCGACGTGCGCTGAGAGAACAACATTGAGAGCTGGGCCGCGGGCGCGTTGACGCCTCACGTGATGCCGTGTCTTCCAGTTATTTAGTCAGTCAGCCAGTTAGTCAGTCGGCAAGTTAGTCAGTCGGTCAGCCAGTCAGTCAGCCAGTTAGTCAGCCAGTCAGTCAGCCAGTCAGTCAGTCAGAAAATTATTATGGCAGGTGTTTAAATTGCCTATCTTTTGAACTTTTACATCAGTCTCCTTCCACTCTTTCGCTCTCAGTCTCTCGTGAGTACCAGTTTATCTTTTGATTGTCAGCCCTTTTTTATAGTTCAGTCGACTATTCGGTCGGCCACTTGATTATGTCAATTTCTTAGTTCATTGGACATTCAATCAGTCGATGAGTTTTCAGTCACGTCTCACACAGAGAAGCCTTCTGTGAAAGCTCTTGCGTATTCTAGTCTCGAATTTCCATTCTTCGGTCTAGCCCTGTCTGTCATTAACCACCTGTATCCATTCTTACCCTTTTGGACAGAATAAAGCTCTAGCCGATTAGAATCTTTCCAGCTAGTCTAGCTTAGGCAATACAGTCCATATCTGAATACCAAGCCAAGTCATGGCCCAGTGACTCGATTGAATGTTTCCGTTTGTCTTGGGCCTTCCAGTCGAAATAGCAAAACATAAACACGGGGCAAAAATACCAGAGACTGCTGTAGGACTTAAGTATTGCGATGAACAACGTTCTCAGTTTCGCTTCGAATCTCATAGGCTTGTCGAATTGGCGGTCATTCAAACATCTCTGATTTAGTCTCCACATCTCTGCATATTTAATTTCGCCTATTCCTGAATAAAGTGGGGGGTCCCGTCGCAATCAGTACTATATGCCTGCGTCACCAATCTTGTCTAGCCCAGTTTCATCTATTGGAATCTTTAATTAGTCGAGTCTCAAATACCTAGTCTAAGTTTGAATTTTGGATACCATTCTAAAGTCTCGTCTGTATTCTCTAGCTGACTGGAATAAGCACATCCAGTGTTTGTTCCAGATCCTTCAGTCTATGGAATCGTTACCTTTCATGGATAGCGCGTTGTCCATTAAGGTGACGTTGGTCTTGACTAGAGGTTACTTGGTGAAACAAAAAATTGCACCCCACTCAAATTCCCAATGGCTTACATTTCAGCCTTCTGACCAAAAGTACACGATAGCGAGCGCTCACGGCGCATCCAAGGACCTTCACTTTGGCTACACTGACGCTGGATGGCCATTCGAAGTCTTCGGACTTTATTCCCACGGAACCGTGGTTGATTTCCCCAAAGAATTACAGTCATCGGCGCAAGGCGCTGCAATATTCGAAGTGCTTTTGTGTTGCCTGGTGTTTTCTGGGAACACCTCATCACGAGAAGTTTTTTGCACCCAATTGGTTTGTTTCCGAGGAAGCTCACAAGTCCAAAACAGTCAAATGGCACGCAAATTTCTGAAAAGTTTGGGCTCGGGTAGGTAAGATCACGGACATTCGCCCTATATTGGCGACTCTCTAACAAGGTTAGTTGGAGGCGTGGGGGGCGCTTCAAAAGTGCCATCTTGACGAGCAAAGACCAGAAAACCAAGATGTTCTTTCCGCATACCTATTCGGCCGCCATATAAACCTGGCGAGCCAGTCAATTTTGTGGTTAGAAAAACTTGATGACATTCCCCACGACCCCACATGATATGATGACTCGCTACCGCAGAACTACGGCGAGCCTACACTTGGAGCATTGGCCTTACCGAAACGAGACTGTCCTCAGCAGCCCTGAAACCCTGTTAATCTTTGCCAAACACAGTACGGTGGTTTGAAGCGCTGATCTGGGTTTCCTTTTGACTCACTACTCGTGGAATTTGAGTTGTCTTGGTCACCTATTGCCCATATGCATAGATTTTGCCTATTACTCATTTGCGAAATATGTACCAGGCCCTCCTGGTGATGTTTCAGAATTGATACCCTTTAGACTTCGAGGAGTCCCCAAATAATCCATTTAGAGTTCGCTGTTGGAAGCTCAGATCAGCCTGGATTTACAAGCATTCATTTGAGGACTGCCAGGGATGTAGCCATTTGGTATTCAATACCGCAGGCAAGGCTTCTTGGCGGCACTTGCTCTTTCACGCATTCTGTTGACCACAACGCGCATCTGCACATCTAGAATAGTGCTTTCATCATTTTCCAATAAGTCTGTTCAAGTGTGGGGCCTTGGTCACCATCTAGATCTTGCTTTCTCCCACCAACTCCTTTTTATGCTAGGAACTGACTGAACGACTTTTGCATAAACAATGCCTTCAAGCCTGAGCGGGTATCTCTCACTTGAATATTTCCTCTGGAGCTCCCGGGTGTGCCGCTGGATGCCAGTAAGTGAACGTGCAAAACATGCATGCTACTTCCCTGCATGCCCTTTCAGCCACACCTCTTGTTCAGACATGCGTGGATGCCGTTCCCCACACTTCAACTGTGCGCCCTCAACAAAAGTCTGCTTACTGTTGCTGGACCGCATCCAGAGTGGCCACTTGCTGAATCATGAAATGTGCAAATTTGCAAGTGAAGACACAGGATGGTTGCACCACTGCGGGAAAGCCACTGGATCGAGGGATCCACTTTCTTCACGTTGCAAGCAGGTGAAAGAAGTGCACAACCAGAAATTGTGCACTGGGTTGTTTGGAACACGAACGCATTTCTCATGCTTGTTTGTTGCCAAATGGGGGGTTTTGTGTTTCAGGAATTCCGTTGGCGGACAGAGATGGCCGAGAGTGGCACATTTAACCGATCCTCGCCCGCGTTTGGGGGGCTCAAGAGAAGAAGCAAAACCCTAGAGTATCTGATCACATGTGTTTCAGGTTAGGTTACCCGAGAGTATAGGTACCGCCCACCGTCACTAATACAAGTTCGCTTCTCCAGAGGCCAGTTCAAAAAAAAAAAAGGATAAAACTCAATAGCCGCACGCAAAAGCACTTCGATTCTTCAATACGGGGTCAGCTTCAATGATTAATGCATGATCTATTGCAATGGTTAGTTGACGCATTCGATGTTTTTGTGCCGTCCATCTGGGCACGAGATCTTTTCCAGGGTAAATTGCTTGTATAGTGTATGAGGGGCGAGTCTCTGCCTTGTACACTGTTCCGTCACTATAGCAAACTGCTCACAGCATGTCAATATTTGGAAAGTTCATAGTCAAACCCTGGAGAAAGACAGTTCGTTTCAATGAGTCACCTGGCAGGATTAGCTTCTGCCTATCTCGAAGATTCCAGAACCAAGAGATTAGAAGACAAAAATCAGGACAACGAAACGTTGGAAAGATCGACATGAGAGTATCAGGGAATTAACTGCTCAGAAAGGGAACCTTCATTCCTTTCAAGACGAATTCCAGGGAGTTAGCTTGGCATGCCCGCGAATGATGCCCTACAAAAGTATGGCTATCATGTCGACGGATATAAACGCTTCATCAAATGCGCCAATCGTGCTTGCAATCCTTTCATGAGTCAATCCACATTCAGGCAAATCACAGAACCTCGGGGCCGCATCATTGGAAATAAGAGTCTATTTCTGCCTCTCTTCTTCCATCTTGCCGAAAAAGTCCCGCACCTCCTTTTCCGTGACCATCTTTTTTTGATCAACAAAACTTTTGAAGAAGCCTCGGAGTTTCTCCTTCATTACGTCATACGCTTGAAGCCCTTCAAGTGCTTGCGGCACAGGCAAGGTCAGAAGAGCGCTCGAACCCAAGTCGTAAAGTGAGCCTTCTGATGCGTTAGAAGCCATGTCGTCCTCCGGAGGCTCGTACACGGGATCTTCGTTGTGGAAGAACGGATAGTTGCGAAGGAGCGACTTTAGAGCGGATTTCTCAGAAAGGCTCTCGCTGAGCGCAGCCAATCGCGGTCGAAATTGTCTGTGAAGAAAGACTGAGTAAAGCTTATCTTTTTTGGCCTTTTTGCGAGGTGGCTCTGTTGACGCATCCTCCTCCAGTCCCAGGCGCGGGATCTCCTCTTCCAGCTTCGTCTCCTCATGATTCAAACACGCCGATAAATTTGGATATCCGCTTAATTCTTGAAATGCCTCCGAGAACTTCTCCACACATTTCCAGCAGACGAATTCTGAAAAGCCCTCGCTCAAAAGGGCTTGCACTCTGGAACAATTTGCCGCTTCCGACTCGAAAACGACCTCTTTCTCCATGGAATCCGCTGTAGCATTTTCTGGCACGAGCTCTTCTGTGACTGGTGATAGCTCTTTGTCCAGCTCTTTGGTCAGCTCTTTGGCCAGCTCTTTGGTCAGCTCTTCCTTGATCAACAATTTACCTGCGTTGACCCCCACCTCTGGCCCATTTGCTTTTCGCTGGTCTGCTTTTTTCGTCTGTACAATACAACCCTCATGATACCAATCTTCCCCACACACTTCGCCAAAAAAGCACTGATGCATAGTCTGGGTCTCGTTCTCGGGATCGTATAGAATTCTGCAGTCGCAAAACCGGCCCTGAAAGTTCTGATTATATGTATTCTCCAGGGCAGGAATATCGGCTGCTGGTCCCAAACTCTGCTTGGTCCAGGGCTTGCTATCTTGGCTGTCGAAACCAGTTCTCAATTTGACTCCCGCAATATGACCGGGGTTTTCACGGCCCATATTTTCCCTTGTATGGTAGTGCAGCCCTCCTGCTCGAATAGAGCACGCAGCTCCGTCCATTCGTTCTGTTCCACAGTCACACACGAAACCTCGCTTGGAGAATAACTCCACCAATTCGTGCGTGGAATGGCATTGAATCAGGCACAGATAACAAACTCCCACAGGCAGCCCTTTCTTGCAGCATGTCAAGCAGGCAAACACTAGTTGCCGAAGGCAATTCGGGTAAGTGCAGGTATCTGGCTCGTAAGGCATGATTTCACGAGCCTCGAGCTCCAACTGCCTCTGCCTTTTAAGGTACTCCTCAGCGGTGACGCCTTCTTGTTCGGAATCCATGGCTTTATTTCAACCCAATTAAGCAATCTAGTACTGAAACTAACACAGGTTTCCCGGATGGAGCTTCCCTGATGTCAAACGAGAAGAGGAGTTGGTCTGGGGCTGGATGAAAGGAGCGTGCGGCGGCGCCTGCACACAACCCCAGCACCTCATGGGCTTAAATGGATTTCACGCTTCAGTTTCGGGTTTGTCCATAGTTTCTTTCCGATACATGGAACTACGCCTTCAGTTTTACGTTCTTTGAGAATGTGGTAGTGGGAAATCTATGGCCTTCATCACGTGGAGGTGTTTGCCACAGAGAAGGGTTCAAGAACCCCACGCATCTGATTCTGGCAGTGCTTCGGACCATCGGTTCAGACCCACCTTGGGCGAATAGAGCTTCTGGGAAAAGAGCAACTCTTTCTTTCAAATCCAACTTCCGTGCACGCAACTATGCATGCGATAATGAGGGAGAATGGTATCAGGTTCTGCTTTGCAGAAAAGGAACGTGAGTGCAGGCCAGCAAATGTTTTCTGCTTTCAGTGTCCCCTGTTCACCTATGCCATTGTTTTTGGCCAAGCTACTTCTCTTAGGGCTGGCGGCTTCGGAAGGGTATTTATATTTTCCGGTGGCTAGTCAATTCATCCGCACGTGCTAGCCAGGTTGATTTTAATCGGAAGACCTCGATGTACCTTGTCTTTGGGCACTTAGAAGACCAGGTTTCGACCTTGTCCGCCAAAGGATGGCATCAGGCGGCCCGTGCAATATACGAAGGAGATCGTAGTCGATGCGTCACGTGCGCTACGCGGTGACCAATTAACCTAAAACGGCAAAGTAATCGCGTCTTTTTCACGGCTCCATCTTGACCTCATTCCTCAAGTCACCACGAAAGTGACCATTTGCCCTCACGTGTTAGCCTACTTGCTATCGACTAATAATTTATAGAATGTCTAGCCCTCGCAAGAGACAGGCGGAGCCCCAAGATTCGTCGTCAGACTCAGCCCCCAACTCCTTAGCCTCGAGCCCCCAATTACCCCCCTCGTCACCCGCCATCCCTTTTGCTGACGAGGAAGAGGAAATTGTTTACAATGACGTCGCGGATCTCAATCCCTCGGAAGACGAGGAGGGCGAAGACTTGATGGACAACATGGGCAGAGACTATCGTGAAAATTCCCTACAGGACCACTACGACCTCGGAGACGGCAATATTGATGATGAGGAGTATGAGGCCATGGATGCAGGCACGCGGAGACGCTTAGAAGCGCAATTGGACCGCCGTGATGAAATCTTGGATGGAAAGAAACCAGACAGCAGAGGGCGCAGCCAGGCGTTTTTAAACGACGATGAATATGATGTCGCGGACGACGTCAACGAGTACGGAATGCCAATTCAGAGGCGCCGCAGAAGAAGAAATTTCGAAGACGAGAACGACGCAGACTTTATGGATGATGTGGACATCGACCCTTTTCATGAGGAGTTGTCGTTGGAGTCGTTGGCGGACGTAAAAGCGCCCTCGATCACTGAGTGGATCTTGCAGCCTTCGGTGTCTCGTTCCATTGCAAGAGAGCTCAAATCATTTCTTTTGGAGTACACAGATGACAAGGGCCGCAGTGTGTACGGTGCGCGGATCCGGACGTTGGGTGAGGTGAATCTGGAGTCGTTGGAAGTGTCTTATGCGCATTTGGCAGACCTGAAGGCCATTTTGGCGTTGTTCTTGGCATCTTCGCCTTCCGAAGTGCTCAAGATTTTCGACATTGTTGCCATGGAGGCAACAGAATTGCACTATCCGAACTACTCCCAGATCCACCAGGAAATTCACGTGCGAATCGCCGACTTCCCGAATCTTTTGAGCTTGAGAGACCTTCGAGAGAAAAACCTTAATCAATTGGTGAAAGTGTCCGGAGTGGTGACTCGCCGAACAGGGGTATTTCCTCAATTGAAGTATGTTAAGTTTGACTGCTTGAAGTGTGGTGTTGTGCTAGGCCCATTTATCCAGGACGCTAACACAGAAGTGAAGATCAACTTCTGCACCAACTGCCACGCGAAGGGACCTTTCAAGCTTAATTCCGAGAAAACCTTGTACCGCAACTACCAGAGAATCACTCTACAAGAGGCTCCGGGGTCTGTCCCTGCAGGAAGGTTGCCCCGGCACCGAGAAATCATTCTTTTGTCTGACTTGGTGGATACAGCAAAACCAGGAGAAGATGTGGAGATTGTTGGAGTGTACAAAAACAACTACGACGGCCATCTAAATGCACGGAACGGCTTTCCAGTCTTCGCAACCATCATTGAGGCGAATTCAATAAAGCGAAAAGAAGCCGGTCAGCAATCTGATTTCTCTACAGGAGGCCGCGGAGAAGGTTTCGGATGGATCGAAGAGGACGAAAAAGAGTTCCGGAAACTCTCACGTGAAAGAGGGATCATCGACAAGATTATCTCATCCATGGCTCCATCCATTTACGGCCACAAGGACATCAAGACTGCTGTGGCCTGCTCCCTTTTCGGAGGTGTGGCTAAGGATATTAATGGAAAACACTCCATTCGTGGGGACATCAATGTGTTATTGCTAGGAGACCCCGGAACAGCGAAGTCGCAGATTTTGAAATACGCAGAGAAAACCGCCAACAGGGCCGTTTTCGCCACGGGTCAAGGAGCATCTGCAGTGGGTCTCACAGCGTCCGTGAGACGCGATCCAATCACTCGCGAGTGGACTTTGGAGGGCGGGGCCTTGGTACTTGCAGACAAAGGCACATGTCTCATTGATGAGTTCGACAAAATGAATGATCAGGACAGAACCTCGATCCACGAGGCCATGGAGCAACAGCTGATATCGATTTCCAAAGCGGGAATCGTCACCTCTCTTCGTGCACGGTGCTCTATCATCGCCGCGGCCAATCCTATTGGGGGCAAGTACAACTCGACGATACCTTTGTCGCAGAATGTGAACTTGACGGAGCCAATTTTGTCACGTTTCGACATCTTATGTGTCGTTCGAGACATTGTGAATCCTGAGGCCGATGAAAGATTAGCATCGTTCGTGGTTGACTCTCATATGCGTTCCCATCCATCGATCGAGGAGGAGATATTGAACGGCACAGACAACGAACACACCGAGAGTGAGGACCGAGAAACGCGCCGAGAGAGAATCTCGGCCAGCAACCGGCAGAAAGAACTGGAGATCTCGCCAATTTCTCAGGAGATGCTTACAAAGTACATCAATTTTGCCCGCACGCGAGTTTTCCCTAAGTTGCAGCAAATGGATATGGACAAAGTGGCCAAAGTGTACGCCGACTTGCGTCGCGAGTCGATTTCCACCGGGTCGTTTCCCATCACGGTTCGTCATTTGGAAAGTATCATCCGCATAGCAGAAGCGTTTGCGCGTATGCGGCTCTCGGACTTTGTCAGCCAAAGTGATTTGAACAGAGCAATCAAAGTCAGCATCGATAGTTTCGTGGGCGCTCAGAAGATTACGGTCAGAAGGCAATTGCAGAAGTCGTTTGCCAAGTATACACTTCCATCGTGGAAGCAATAAAAGTAAAGAACGGGAAGCCACCAGACATCGGGAAAAGAGGACGCGGTGCGTTAGATCCGAGCGTCATGGATTCCCCAACTTTTTGCAATATTTTTGGGTCAATCTGGTCGTAGTGACGACACCACGGAGAGATTGTAGAACTAAGACGTGTACGCGTGTTGCGCGGGAGCCGCAGGGCCCGTCTGAGCGGGAGGTACGGGTCTCTCGGCCAGGTATCAAGATGCGCTACCATATAATCAGCGTCCACCCGGACAAGTCGGCACCAGAACAAACCAACCAGGTCTAGTTGGACCGCACCGCATAGAGCCGTCATTTCCACGCTACCCCCTCTAACATGCTCGATCTAGACAAGGCCATGGAGGACGTACGTGCGTGCCGTGTCATTCCTGAGCACCACGTTCAGCAGATATGCAGTCAGGTGATCGAAATCCTTGTGGAAGAGGCCAATATCCAGGAAATATACCCACCCGTTACCATCTGTGGGGACATACACGGCCAGCTCCACGACCTCATCACGCTTTTCCACACGGGCGGCGAGTGCCCGGGGACCCAATACATCTTCCTTGGCGACTTCGTGGACCGAGGGTTTTACTCTCTCGAAAGTTTGCTCCTACTAATGATTCTCAAGATTCGGTACCCGGATCGAATCACTCTTATCCGGGGTAATCACGAGCTGCGCCAAATCACCACGGTGTACGGATTCTATGATGAATGTCTCCGGAAATACGGGTCTGTGACCGTGTGGCGGTTCTGCTGTGAGGTGTTCGATTACATATCATTGGGTGCAGTTGTCGGCGGTCAGGAGGGTGTCTTTTGTGTGCATGGAGGCCTTCTGCCCGATGTCGACACTTTGGACGAGATCCGCCTCTTGGACCGGAAACAGGAAGTGCCCCACGAGGGCGGAATGTGCGATCTATTATGGTCCGACCCGGATGATGTGGCAAGCTGGCTGCTTTCGCCGCGTGGGGCGGGCTACCTATTCGGGCGCAACGAAGTGAAGAAATTCGCCCAGAAGAACGCCATATCACTTATCGCTCGCGCTCACCAACTAGTGATGGAGGGCTATAAGGAGATGTTTGATGGCGCCTTAGTGACTGTGTGGTCTGCCCCAAATTACTGCTACCGGTGCGGCAACGTGGCTTCGATTTTGACCATCGACGACGACTTGCTGAGGAGCTATAAGGTTTTCGAGGCGCTGAAGCTGGATGTATCGCAGGTGACTGCGAAAACGCCCGTTGTCGAGTACTTCATTTAGAGGGCTGTTGGGCTTTGTGAACTCGTGTTGCTTGAAGAGAGAGCCTTTTTACACCTGGAGACGACAGTTGGCTCCTTCTTCAAGGTTCTAGTGATGGCTGTCACAATCACCTGACCATGATGTTCCGGGCAAGTTTCAAAGGGCATAGCAAGGAGACGACGATGGCGGGGAGGCAGAAAAAGCACCTCATTTCCGAACCGCGAAGCATTGCACGCTCGTTTCCAAGTCCATGAAATGTTTATGACATGACTTCAAATGCATCGCTTCATGACGCTTGACCACATCGAGAGTCGTCCCCGCTACGGGAAAAGAGCGGGCGGATTCCTATTTGCGAAGGAGGGGAGCAAAATTCTTCAGCCGAGGGTGGCTGCGGGCCGGTCCACTTGGTCGGGGCTCCAGACGTGGTGCCTCATTTAATCGTCAAGCTCTTTCACATTGGCCGCACCTTGTTTCATGCCGTCGAAGGCCCTGTGGGAGACACTGCAACTTGACGGATGCTCCAGGAGAACCACCCAGAGACCGCCCAAAAGTGCCTCCATTAAACCATATCTTTCATCGCAATTCTGGCTGGGCGCTTTTCAAGCCTAAGTGCTTCACGCGCAGACTGACTTCGGGGCTCATTGAGTGACATACGGGGTACTTGTTCCAGACAATGCAGCGGTCACTTGATAAAGTCCGGGGAGGACAGTCATTTTTGGTCACATTGAGTCAGATCAGCATTTCGGCAGAGAACTGCCTAGTGCTCGAGCAGGTGAGCCAATTCCTTCTGAACATGCATGATCAAATTGGACGGTCGTGCGTGATAGTGGCTGATCTAACCTGGACAACCGAACCCCCGCCCCCCAGGTAGCTAATCTATAGCCTCCTTAGACAATCGGCGTGGATTCAGTATATCCATGAACATGTTGGCTCCAACATCACCATAAATGGACCTTGCGGAACCACTGTGATAGACGAAATTTGATTTTCCCAAACACCTCAAAGCTCAACAAGGTTCGAAAAGTGCTCAAGAATAAATTATTCGCAAGCCCCACTGCCCTAAAAAATGTTGGTGGGTTCATTTTTGATGTTATTCTTCAGCCATATACTGATTTAGAAGGTTGGCCGAGGTCGGACTACCGTGTTCCGGACCTGAAAGTGCACTCCTCAGCACATTATGCAACTTCACACCATTTGAGTCTGCTCGTTCCACTCTTGAGCGCACATCCAAATTATTCCAGTCAATTCACGTCTGAAGCTCCGGTAGCCTGATGTCAATGTGTGGACCTCAACTGGTACTCTTCAAAAATTAAGGCGCTTAGGACGATGTGTCTCTGTTCTGCGATTTAGACCTTTTCAGAGCAACCTTCATTTCGTTTTGATTGGCTCATAACTGCTCGTCAACGATGTTCACTCTCTAATATCTCTTATGCTTTCCTATTTTGTTGAACTCGTTGGCGCACTTTGTCCTTGACTTGATCCCAAGACAGGAGGAACCGTTGAGCATCTAATAGAGTAATTGGCACTCGCAGTGCCGAAGCGGCCCGGTGCCTTTGCAAGATGAGGCATAATTTTGGGCAATCTCCTGGCACAGGTCATCTGAGACGGACTCGGCGTCTGCCGAAGGCCAGGGCCTAAAGATAAAGACACGGCGGCTGAATAATAAGCACCATAGCCAAGCTCTCTAGCGAAGTCGCTTCTGATGGTGTATCAAAGGTAATACTAGCGCCTGTGCAAACTCGTAGTAGGTCTCTGCCTTTTTTGCCACCCACTTTCCTATTGCTCTTCTTGGTGTACGGTGCAATGGTGAATCTTGCTCCATGGAAAAAACAACGGTCCGCCAATTATTAACATGTTTTTTTTTTTTTTTTTCTTTTTGACCCTTTACTATTTATATGATCTTTTATGCACCTTTAGTTCCAGGAGAGTTCTATTCCAGTACCATGTAACCGCAGCAACTGCCAGCCAAGGAAATACTGCACGTTGGCTATGCCGGTAGCTCCTTGGCAATACTACGCCACAACAACGCTTTGTTGTTTGTTACAACGCTTTGTTGTTTGTTACAACCCTTTGTTGTTTGTTACAACCCTTTGTTGTTTATTACGACCCTTTGTTGTGTACGGGGGCGTATTCTGCACTAGCTTGCCTCATAAACACCCCGCATCACTGTCTCGTGTATGCGTCAAGTACCCGCCTTAGGTGTCGCCGGAAACCGTGTCTTTTGTCCGGACCTGCACACACGTTGCTTCTGCAAGACTCGTTCAAGTTCCGCTAAACATGTGCGCAGCGCGACATACGTCCGGCGTGCATATCGTTATGAGCCCCAAGGGATGGGCTCACGCGCAGGGCTTGGACGTGAAGATTCAGCGAAATAGTCAAAAGCAACCACAGCGTCAAGCTAATACGGGGGCTACTCTCACGGTTTTCAATATCCCTTGCGAGAGTGATCAAAATCCATGTGCTGAAAGACAAGCCCCCGAGTCATGCCCACACTCTTGAAACAAAACACGTCGCCTCATGTACAGTCTTGAAACAGAAAAGCCAATGAGTTTTTTGTTTCGCGAATGCACCGCTATCACCAGGATACCTCGGGTCCTAAGGCGGCAGCGGGTCACGGGGTAGCGGCATCTGTATACTTCGCTATTCTCACCTGCCTTAGCATGCTCTATTGTTGCAGCACTTCCCTCGTAAGGCTCATGCTCGTAAACTAGTGTTTCCGCAAACACGGCCTTTCGCATGGCATGTGTAGGAGGACGGCATATAGACGCGGATTATTCTTCGCGGCAGCAAAATTTTAATTGGTGCGGTACCTGTCCACCACAGACACGGGACTTTTTTTGATCTGTATACTGCATGACTATGCATATGTACGTAGTATGCCGGATCTTGGAACACTTCGACTTGAGTCACTGTTGTATAAATCGATTTCCTTTCGCTCGCGAGCCGAGCCTCCCTAGTTTCACCTGCCTCTCAGGAAGCCGAACCAGAACCGAGTTGCAAAGATAGCACCGCTCGCTGTCCTCTCATCCTCAGTACATTTCAGGGTCGGCCGCCAAACTTGTCCATTGAAATCACAAATTTGCATAATCGGTGTTTAAACATCTCCGAAGCCAGCAGGCGCCACATTGACAGTTATCCAAAACCAAACAAAGGTCGATTCTAGACAGACAGATAACCGATATCCATAAAAGTGCTGTTCACTTCCCAATTCTTCAGGCCTTACAACTTTATTGAGCTTTTTCCCTAGCCCTCATTATGCATTTCTTCCATCTCATTCTCATGCTCTGCGCTGCCTTGGTCGCAGCTGATGATTCCTCCGATTCCTCAAGCTCCTCCGACAGCAGCTCGGTGTCTCCTACATTGGTTTGGGTCACCGGAACGAACTCACTAGGTGTGCTTCAAACATCGCAGTCTGCATACTCGCAGAAATTCACAACGTTCTATGACCAAGTTGCTTCGGTTCCTTCCGGAGGACTCGGCTTGGGAAGCATTTCGGGAGCTGTGGGTAATATTCGCGAGTACTCGCAGACTACCATCAACGGCGCCGAGGGAAGTCAAACCTCGAACCTCATGGTAAAGGTATTCCCATTCATTTCTGCATTATTAGGATTACTCTGGTTGTGATTCCATTTCGGCCATGTTTGTTGTTCCATACATGTCGAGGCCTGCATCTCTTCTCCTGGATAAACAAACATTAGGTGGCGTTGCCTTGCGATTTTGCGTGGTCTTGCCGTGACGGCTTTTTTTAGAAGCCTATGGCAGTGGCAACTGCGTGATTTTTTGGGGTCTTGGGCCGCACCCAAGATGCGCAAATCGCGCTTGTCGAAGCAAATTTGCTCCATAGCCCTTCTCGCGGACATTTGTTCAACCGTCTGTCGAGGAAATCATATATTGAGCTTATTTCATCAAGCTCTTTATAATCATTACACGTCATGATCATTAGCGAACCCTAGCGCCCTGCTGGCAATAAGTTGAAGGAGTAGGGTTCTTCGGTAACCCGACGTTAAGCAACGCACGCGTAGCGAATGTGGACATATGCACAATTGCGTAACTGAAGATGACTTTCGTGAATGTCCACAGAGCCTGCTCCGCCTGCAAGGCTCCTATAATATTGTTCGCACGACCCCTTAAACGATTTCATGAGCTTTTGGATCCGCCACGAAATTCCGTGTGCGCATCTACGAGCTTTTCGCTTATCAATCAACCACGCACATCGCGGCGGGAGCACGCTCGCGTTCACAACTATAAATAGCACCTTCGTGCTGAAAAAAAAAACCTAAGGAAGCATTGCGGTAGAAGAAGGAAACTGGTGACGATAATGCAAACGGGCTGCATTTAACGGACACGGAAAACTACTATGTGGCATAATGCAATGAATGGCAAGGAGAAGGTGGCATGATGCCCCGAGGCCTACTCTGTAATCAATCGCAAGGACCTTTCATTGGCTCTCCAGCACTGACAGCTGCTCCTCGTGCAAATTTGACTTTGAGACCATCAAAATATTTACCGCAATATTTTCGTCCCCATTCACGGCGCACGTAACCTAGGGCTGAAAGCAACGTATGTGATGTCTTGAGCTTGATTGTTGAACTGCAGAAACACGCCGCTATGATCCAAAGTTGAACAAGGTTGCACACAAGAGTCGTATACGGGGTCGCATACAAGCATCTTATACAGGATACAACCATTGCAGATGTATGCACTGAACACAGGACACGGGTACTCCGGCTCCGTCTGATGATGCACATGCCTGCCCTAGCTCAAGGGATATTGGATGCCGGAACTTTGGGTGCCGGGATTTTGAAGCGACCCTCTTCAAATCTCGTGCCAGTGGTGTGTGCAGCCGTACAGTCGATCCTAGTACAGCCCTCCTACTTCGCCTCGGCTTGCAGGCACTGAAACTGAGCCAGTTTTAAGCTCCCGCAGGAAGAAGTCCCGACAGGCTCGTAGTACATTAGGGCTGAATCATGCTTGTTTGCACGAGCATGACTGAAATTCTAACCTGACTCGATCTGAGATTCACGACAATACCATCTTTGCCGCAATCCAGGGGCAGGGAAATGGGTGTACTGGCCGTGGACGAGCAGCAAAGAGAAAATAACCAATATTAATCTGAAACCTTGTTGAATTTTGCAACGGAACAAGATTTGATTTCGAACCCGTGGTAGCCCGTTCTGCGGAATGGAGCGATAATTTGAAAGCTTGAAGCTCAAGGAAGCTTGATGTTACCTCGGATAACAGAGGCATTGACCTCCATGCCCCAGAAAGTGTTATTTCGGCTCTGTTTCGACAATTTTTTGTCTTTTGCCAGCGACCAGATTTAAAATTACATTGTAGCTGGCTGGCTCTAGCACACTCTTATTGTGCGGATTACGCGGGTCTTCTGAAATAAGCAAGGAAGTTTCGGAAGGTTGGTCATTTATTCAATAAGAGACCTTGTTCCGCATGCCAATGAGCCGAATTCAACGTAGACGCAGTGTTGGTATCAGGACTTGCATATCTACACGTTGAACAGTTATAGAGCAGAAGCTACGAGAAGATCAGGAATGAAAAGTGGACAATTAAAAAAATGTCAAATATCAAACATGAGAATTGCTCAACGAAACGCTGAGGGGATGGGCGAGAACTTACCGAAAAGTCCCCGACCTAGTATCTCAAAAATCATGAAAAAGTTCACTTGAGTGCTTTCTTAAAATTGCGGTTAGAGTGCCTTGGAGACCCAAGATGGGGCACTGCCGGAAATCCACTCTATTTCTTTGGCGGGCTTACACTAGGGTTTGAAAGGTTGCAAAACATAGCTTCATACGTGGCCCTTTATGGCCAAAGTCATTCGCATTTTACATCCGCGATTTAGTCTGGTAGATTCACATTGCCTCCACTACGGAATCTCGGGGAGCACGGAATTAAAACCGGAAGCGTCACGTGACGTGTCGAAGAAGAGAGCTGGAGATTCGTGGGTCCTTTTTTTCTAAGACAATCGTCAAATTTAGATACTGCCGGGCGCTACAGAATAATGTGTGCATCAGATAGATGCAGGCTTCTTGATTTAAATGAACCGCATGAGCCACACTTTCCGCGCGAACCCTCATCTGTCATGGTAGAAACCCGAAATGCTGACCGGTGTCTGGCCTCGGTGGAACAAATCTGAATTAGCCAACAGCCTGGTTGGGAACAAAAAAGCCGCTTGAATCATCTACCAAGGCCTCGGTACTGGGACCTCTTCACGTGAAAATCGTCCAATGTCCGATTACGCCCACGCAGAATCCAGTCCAATGCCCGTATACACTGACGGTGAATCCACGGCGTTATTGCCGGCAAGTGACTCCGCCACGAACAGAAATCTAAAGCTATCGTCACTTATTTTGGAAAACACTGGCTCTGTTGCTAGAGATCACGTATGTATAAATGTCAGAGGAGCAATCATACAAGAGCGAGAGACCCAAGCTCCACTAATGTTTATGCCACTCGCAGTTAATGGCCATTCGTGTGTATAATCTTGCTGAGGTGCAAACGTCAGGAAATTCACAATGGTTACGCTGCTTAGAAATTGAAGCGACTTTGTCTGGGTTCATAGATTGCGGCCACAACTTTGGTGATTTCCTTCAAGCTTGCAGGCACCAGGTATACGAAAGCGCCGCCTCTCTCACCCTGATCAAGTATATGTGGTCCTGATACTAACTGCAGATGGCCAATGAAAGAACATTCCTTGCGTGGCTACGAACATCGCTCTCGCTAGTGACAATAGGCATCGGAATCGTGCAATTACTCAAGATGAAAAAGGAAGACGAGAGCATCCGACAATATGCTAAACCTGTAGGTGCATCTTTCGTGATGATAGGCATAGCGACGTTGGTGATGGGGTTTTTGCGCTATTTTCGAGTCCAGTCAATGTTAGTCACGTCGTTCTACCCTGCATCCCAGTACTCGGTTTCCTTGGTGGTGGCGCTAGTTTTGACATTGATTCTGGTGACACTTTTCTTGGTGCTAAAGGCCAAGTGAACTTCCTTCCTGGCATTGCACCCAATCGCAAAAATGGTAATAAATGATTCCCTAGTAAAATAGCTCACACTTTATCCTACCTCTATTTACTAGCTCTGATGTCTTTAGGAACCGATGATGATCTTCTGCGACCACACGCAATAGCCACTATAATACTTTGGCTCACTTCAGCGTACTTTTTCTTTGAATATGTTATACCACTTCGAAAATCTACATCAAAATCTTTTAGGTGAATCCCCGTGAAACGATTTCATTACTTGGCCTGTCTTTTCAGCAAAGACTAGGTGAGTATTAGGGCTTGCGCCCTCTCACGTGCTTGGGTTAAAGGTGTTTGCCTTCGCACGACATCAAATTTTCTCTCCCTCGCGCAACCCATTAGTTCCCGCCACCCTCACAAGACCACTTTTATACATTTATATCAATTCATAAAGATGGTATGTACAATCACTCCTTCGCCATAGATGTTGGCCTGGCGTTTCTAATGGTCCTGCTGGATTTATTCTCAAGCTTTATTTATGCTTTTCTCATGTTCAATATCGGGTCAAAGTTACTTCCAAGTTTTCCTTGAGTCAGCATACAACTCCTTCCAATATACATCAAAAGTTGACAAAAATCTTATCGATCGTGACCGTTACTGTTAGCAAAATCTAGCTTGTCATTCATGAGACACAATTCAGGCAAAACAGGCTCAAGATGAGCAAAATTTGCAGGGCCCAAATCTTCGAGAGCCAATACTAACTCATTTAGGGTAAGGTTCACGGTTCCCTCGCTCGTGCAGGTAAAGTTAAGTCTCAAACTCCAAAGGTCGAGAAGACCGAGAAGCCAAAGCAGCCAGTCGGTAGAGCTTACAAGAGATTGTTGTACACCAAGAGATTTATCAACGTCACCTTAGTCAACGGTAAGAGAAAGGCCAACTCTAACGCTGCTTAAACTCAACAAATGTGGCTTTTCTTTAATGAATTTACCTTAGTTAGGACAGTGATGTATTTTTAATCGAATATCATTGTAACGCAACGGTTATGTAATCTCGTAAGATTTTAAACAGCAATGTGATTCAAGTTCAGGCTCCGTGCCACCTTTTGTGGTGCGTCTCTTTCTCCACGGCGGTCTAGTCCCACTGTGGATGCAACATATAGCAGTAGACTCGAGAACGTATCTCGACAGTCTCTTCGTCCTCGTCAAACATGGGCTTCCAATTGACCATCTCCACTAACTCCGCCTTGAACCCGAACTCCTCACAAGTGGTGAAGAATTTCAAATCCTCCTCCAAGAGCTTGGGCCTGTGCGGGCTAAACACCACCAAACACGTTCCGTTCTTTTTGACACAGTTTCTGCAATTACGCAAAAGTTTCCTATGCTCTGTGTGATTGAACACCAAATCAGACAAGATCACTAAGTCAAACTTGTCGTATTCAGCCACCTCTCCAGGCAAATCATCCTCACTCAACTCATCATAGCATAAGGCGGTCTCGTCTTGGCCCCAGATAAATCCACGCACCTTGACACTAGGTGGGTTAGTCATGCCACCGCAATGGTCCACATTATATTGAATGTGGGACAATAAGTCGGGGTCAGGATAATCTGTACAGATGACTCGGGATGCGCCATTTATGCCACACACCAATGATGGCAATCCTGCAGCAGCACCCAACTCCAAGACCTTTTTATTGAGCACCAATTCAGTGGCGTGAGTGTCCAAGTAGTCGGCGGTGTATTTGCCTGCATTCCATAGTAAATGACCCCAGAGCGGCGACTTTCCCACGAGTTTGAGCTGGATTGATGAAGGCTCACTTTTGTTGACTCTGGTATACTCTACAAAATGTGATTCATGAGGAGGCTGGAAGAAGCCCTCGGGCTCTTGGAAGATATCGAGGTCATACTCGTTGTCGGACATATTGCACGGACGCTGGTATTGATGCGGAGAGGTATCTTGGGGTCAGGTAACTACGCGCGATGAGCCACCACATGATGCACGTCGCTCCACTTCGTAAGGCGCCTCAACTCCAAAATGCCCCTAAAAATCTGTCTGTTCGGACGGCATTGAATTTTGAGTATGAGATTTTTAACAAGTTAGCCTCGCAGGACAATGTGAACTTGCTCTTGCCATCTTGAATTTGGTTTACTTTGGCTCATACGGACACGAATTCCGGCGAAATTCTGAAGTGAAGTATGCAATTGATTGCACCTGCCACATTGGTGCTCCTGATACATTGAAGTTCATTCCCGCTGGACTGGGCCGACCAATATTAAAAGAAAATAGTAAATGGTGAAGCATGAAGTCACAGCTGACTGTTTCGTTTATCATAATCGCACTCACGTGTCTCATTTCGCAGAGATGTGGCCAAGAGCCTAGTGGATGCTACATCGAAGGGAACCCTTTTAGCAACTAAATGTCCCCAAAAATAAGTCCCGTCTATACTCTTAGGAACACATCTTTCAGAAATTGTAACTCAATCCCAGCAGTAACTACCAATGCCTGTGGTCAAGTCGAAGCCAACTTTTGTAGTTACACCCTCAATCCGAACGGGAGCGCCGGTGGCTTGTGTTGAACCGTGTGATGCGCGAACTTGTACTTGTCACCGCTCTGAATGCAGTCCGGGCACGTATGCACACCGGGTATTGAGGATGCATACTTCAAGCATGGCGAGCGACACTCACCCATCTCAGGACAAATGGTAGAGCTGAAATATATATGCAGGGCAGTGATCCATTCTCTCAAACCAGCCCTAGACGGCGGACGCGGGAGCTCCGCAATGAATCATTTAAGTGAGAAACGGCCGCTTATGTTTGAGGGGCACTGAATATGTAAAAGCCTGTCAGCTAGTTCCTAGTGAAGATAGATACAGATAGGAGTGAACATAACCAAGACCATAACCAAGTTTCCACGCTCTACTAGAAGCACGATGTTCCACTTAATAGGATGCAAATTATACGTAGCACCTTCGGATGGTTCATCTGCCCAAATTTCAATGTAATGTTCAATTAGGTTCCTTTACTTCTGCTTATCATTGACTTGAGCCTATCATTAAATTCAGCTTGATTTGTTGGGCTTTTTACCCATCTGCACCTGATGCCGGATGCCGATATCACTAGTTTCCTCTGATTCGGCAAAATCTGGAACTTCGGTGAACGTTTTGCTCGCAGATGTTCCTCTCTGTACCTTAACTAAAGAATTAACCTTTGAATTGACTTTCTGGCATTTATATTCCCCTCAAACCGAAGCGTGACCTCTCGAACGTATAGGTTACATCTCGAGCTAAGTCATTGATGACTCGGCTTGGTCACCCCCAACACTATTAACATGCTTTTACTAACAAATCTTGATTCGTTTACTCACGGTGCACACGCGCAATTAAAGCCTGCTGCCAGGTTTTTAATTGGTGTAAAATTATATGAAGTGTATCTGCTCACGCCTTACTTGCTGTTAACATTGAAATTCCGTCGTGCTATAGCTTCATTTACATACTGTTGTGGAAGACTCACCTGCAAATGGAAGGAAGTTTTCATACAGTCTTTTAAAAGCTAACCAACTAGATGAACAATGCTTAACATATCTGCTATGTACGTTCGACTAGTTCGGAGCATCTTGACCGGAAAAACCGAGAATAAACCTCTCACGCGACAAGGCTGATAGAGCCGTTCATGTTGAGCTTTACGCTCACCTGCACATAATTTGGAACAGTGCTATCATTAGTATCCTAATGATTCTAGTAGTGTTTGGAAC
>NKZP01001283.1:0-40928 GCA_002370765.1 Metschnikowia similis
CCGCTCGACCCTTTCTTGGTTTTTCATGCGCGCGAAAAATTTAATCAGTGGACGCTCGCAATTCGGCGCGGTTGATTAAGCGGGTGCGCGCATCGACAAGCTAGCTTCAAAATTCCCCGTCTCTCCGAGTCATGTATTGGAGCAACCATACCAAGACTATTGATGGCTGTACATATGAGGACGCATATGGTGCTAATATAAAAGCACCATTGAAGTCGAATGACTCTAGAGAGCCTTGTATTTCCAGCTGGGAAGTTTGTAAACCATGTAATTCAGTTGCAGCACCAAACTTGTTAGGCTCCCCATGGGTAGTGTACTACCCATAGACACTCAATTAAACTGCGATGCACGGCTAGACGCGGTATGACGTCAGACCTCGCCTCCATGCTCGGTCCAGACCACTAGGTTTCCCTTCTCCCGAGATCTAGACTGATAAGCCCTTATCTCAATAAGCCTTATCAGTCAGTCACTCGGCACGACTCGCCCGATAAAGTCCTTATCTCCCGATAACGGCCCGAATACGTGGCGCAGTCGCTGCCGGCTTCTATATAACTCGGATGTGTCCCCTTTGTTTCACGGATCATCAACAATATACTTCCTTCTCTTAGTCTTACATCTATAGAACCTGACAAAACTGGGGTTTAATCAGATATCCTTAATTCTGCCACGGAGTGCATTCCTCACGGTCGTCCAAAAGTATCGACACAAGTCTCTCAAACATGCGTGAACCTCTGTACCGGTTGTATTGATTGGTTGACTGTTTGAGCTAACAAGAAAAGTGTCTCTTGTGAGTTTGGTATTGGCAGACGCGGTAGTAAGCCTCCCTTGGCATCTTCGTGTTTATTCTAAGATGGCGCAGCAGTCCCTCTTTTATTGGAGAGGGAATTCACTAGCCACAGGCCTTTGTAGGGCAGAAGCATGTTCGTGGGGCTTCGAATATGAGATGTCCATTCACCATTCCCCGTATAGTTGGGGCCATATAGGAAGACACACGACAGAGAGGATGAACAAGATCCCACCCAGTCAGTACGAACCTAAGGGTAACACTCTTCCAGATCACGTGCAAAAGAGTGACAGCCCTAAATCCTGCACTTGGAGTATCTAGTCCATTTCAAGCGAGTGAACCGGTGTTAGAAAGGAACTTGCAAAGAATCGCCAACTATTCGATGATTTCCATGGTCCAGAAGGCGGCCCGGGGGTGTTTGGTCGGCAACGCGTTGGTCTTGGGCGTTGGTTTCGCGAAAACGAGGGTTTCAGAATAGATTTGGATATTCCGAAATGGACGCCATTGACGCGTTTCCAAAAAGCCAACCAGAAGCAGAGATTCCCCAAATACTCCTTGCTTTACATTGAGGGCCGCAGTTTCTCGATCTGGCAACGCTCACATCAGGCCCGGGGAGACGGGGGTGTAGCTCGCAATAGGCTCAGAAAGAAAAGAATGTAACGCCCTCATTGTTATTGGGTCGCATTTATGGGTCATGAAGATCCACTAGATATGTCAATGCAACCGGGATTTCATTTGAAGCAAGAAGGGGTCCAGCGCCACATGCCAAAAAAGCTACGCATGCGTTGCAAACAGGCCCGAAGAAGCGTGCCCATACCATTCAGGCAAGCCAAACTGCCCTTTTCAGCATCCGTTTTCGAATCCTCTACTTTTCAGGGATGGAATACATACCCTACATGTCCAGTGAGCCATGAGCACAGTCCGGGGATTTGAATACTCTCTCTTTTGGAGGTTTAAGCCAAAGCACGTACTCTAGCGCTCAACTAGGCTCGACCTCCTGTTTGAGCTGCTGTAAAGACAACGGTGCAGCCCTACAATGGGCCGGGGTTATTGAAATCTCCTCTGCAATATTCAAGGAAGGGGCTGCCGCCCCAGCTTAGAAGGGTAATCAGAAAGTAATGATAGTGAGACTTATAAAAAGGTCCACTAATGTCCGAGCCTCAAGAAACAATTCTAGTGTAAGCTCTAACAATCAACAACACGATGATATTCAACCCAGTTCAGAGGTACACACACACCGGAGTGATTTTATGTCGAATAGCTATCACACTAGTGAAAATTTACTCCCTGGAAGTTGATTTACGGAAAACCGGACAAACCACAGTTTGATCCTGAATTTGAGTTGTACGGTCTACATCTCTCCGACCTAGACATTCATTCTGCAGCCTTTCACAGGGTGCGCTGGTTGAAGTGGGAATGGGAAGATGCGCATTGACCTTGGTGCAAGTTGTCCGCGCACGACACATCTGCGAAACACCTCGCATCCGTACATGCTTATTACTGGCTGACAGGATGATATCCCAAGCTTTGCTTCATCTCCTTGTCTCTGTTTCTCCCTCAAATGTGATTTGTTTCAGACCAGGTCGCCTATGTGCGAATGCTTACTGCTGATGGAGATTCAGCAAAGGGCCAACGGAAGGGGCAAGCCGACCAATAGACCAATGGACCAATGGACAAACGCACAAGTCCACCGAAGCACCAGTGGACGCACTGATGGGCACTTTATGTGGCTGCCCCTAACGCTAACCTTCCCGCGCCTTTTCGGGACAAGTCTTGACACGATGGATGCCCTCCATCTCAGTTTTAGGGCCGCTGGAGCAGCGGTGCGTTACATTTAACCTTAACGGTCGAAAATTATGCATGACAAGCGAGCGTTTTTTTCGGGCCCTCACGTGATTGGCTGCTCGTCGACGATTGGGGTGAGCTCGTCACGTGCGCACGGCCTGCGTCAGCCGCTTTGAATGGCCTTGCTTCTTTTACGGGCTGCTTTAAATGCCTACAATTCGGTGGGCCCGTTACTTGAAGCGTCGCGCTCCTTTATTGTCGGGCATTTGCCTGGCCAATGCCGCGGGGGTCATTACACACTAAAATGGAAGTACATGCAGAATCGCGGTATTTTACAAATTACCCCGGGTGCATGGATAAAACGCCTCGTTTCACCGGATTATAGCCGGTTGATAAACCACATAAATCCCAAGCTCGAGCAGCCAAAACCGCCGATCTCTCAACGACCTTTCCATCACGTTCGGTGGGCACTGGCCTCTGTGTAGTCGGAGGGAAGGAAAGCAAAAGCGGCCAGGCCCCAAGGCGGCGGTGGTAGCTTTGAGAAGGCACTTTACCCGGGTTGTACTTCGGCAAAGTGATCAGTGAAAGCAGGAGCAAGGCATTCGTATTCGGAACCAGCGCTTTCGGCTACCATACCGAATCGGCAATTCCGCGCGCGTTTCTTTTCTTTTCTGATGACATTGCATAATTTTGCGGCTGGGCGCGCCTTCTGTCATATTCATGTTCTAAAAACACGCCTTTCTGAATCTCGCATATATTAGCGTAACTGTGGGAGTGTGTAAAGCGGACCATTGAGTTTCAGGACTTGTGGCGTGGACGACAAGAGTTGTATTTTTTTCTTACTTCTTCTCCTTTTTTTCTATTTTCTTTTTTTTTAGGTTGTTTGACCGCGTTGAACTGCCATTGTTCTAATCAGAGTTTAAGCTAAATGCTGATGCTTCAATGGCACCGTTGCGAAACAATGGTCTAGGTGCTGATCTGTCAAAGTATGCATGCGCGCACATGGACTGCGCAAGTAAGGTTGACGCGGAAGGAAAGCTAAGTTATTAATAAACCCGACCAATTTAACCAAGAGGCGGCCCAAAGTGTAATGTGGGATGAGGGGCTTGATTTTCACGGTACTCAGGCGAGTTGCAAGACTGCTCTTTAGATCGGGTTCTAAGGCCTTCGGACTATGTAGGAAACCCTCTCTGACTGTTCGGGAAGTTCTTCGTTACCTCGATCATTTTTCTTGTGGGATTCTTGATTGCACAAAGTGTAACAAGAGAGCCAACATTTCAAAGGCATAGAATGGGGCTCAAAAAATGGGGCCTGAATTCTACAATTCGCAGAAGGCTGGAAAATTACATGTCTGCAGGCGTGGTGTACACGTTCGTATATCTGCACGCTTCAAATTAAAATTTGATGCCACACGGCAGCCTGTACACTGTATGCAGATAAGAGAAAATTCATATAATCATCGATTGGCTATATACGCCACGAAATCCGCAGCGCCTCACTTGTACCCCTTCAAGCCTTTCCCTTCACGTCTTCCCTCCCTCTCTTTCCACATATCGAGGGCGCCGCCATGTTGAAACTCCCCAGGAGCTTTGGCTACAAGCTGAAGATTCTCCTTGCCGGATTCTTGCTCCTTAACCTTGCCGTCTACTCCGTGTACCTTCTAGGACAGGAGAACACATTAACCGAATCCTTCCAGTCCTCAAAAAACAAACTCTCGTATTCTTTGCTACAGATGTTGGAAGGCTACGGGTCAGGTTATTTCAAAAAGAGCAAAACCCTGTCCAGAAACCGGAAGGTGCTTTTGCCCGCCAGCTTCGACATTGATCGCGATGCCCTCAACCATCACTTGCATGACACGTCAGCCAGGCATTGGCTGTGGGACAAGCTCGATCCTTCAGAAATCATCGAAACACCGCCAATCGCCCACGGGAAGTTTTTTGAAACCGATGAGGCCAAGCTTTTCAACTCCGCCAAGGAGGTGCCCAGGGACCAGTGCTTTCTGGGCACGGGCGAAAGAGTGCCCATATATACCGACCAAATCGACATTGTTCCGGGGAACATCAAAAACATCTTAAAGATCTATCTCGAGGAGTTGGATGACTACAACGATGAGTACAATGAGGACATTGCGCCCATCCTTGCCGACCATGTCCGGGTGGAACTCGAAAAGGACATCATAGCACCTTATTGGTTTCGGTTGTCAGGCTCATCCGTGTGGCTCAAGGACTACAATGTGCATCTTTTGGTGTCCCGGCTCATTTTCAGTCACCAGAAAAATCGGGTGAGGAGCGACGCCAGTCTTGTTTTGGCCCAAATCTTTGACAAGGATTGGAAGGAGTTAAATGACGTGAGATTAGTGTTTCCAACCAACAAACTCGACTCGGCCGACTCGCCCACCTTCGAATCCGACGGGCAAGACTTTTATTCGTACCGGTTTCCCAGAATAATGCCCATTCCCTTCTTCCACGAGTACAAGAAAAAGGGTATGAATTATATTGGCCCCGAAGATCCCAGGATCTTTCTTGCTCGGAACCCCAAGGGCTACGATGAGCCAATGATTGTCTATAACGCTGACCAGTACAGACACCGGACCAACGACCAAGGAGAGAAAGAGACCAAGAAGACGAGAAACATGTTCATGTCGTCCCTTTTCCAGTTACAAAAGGGCAAAAACGATTACATTCCTAACCCTAAGGCAGACTACAAATACTTCACCAAGACTAAAGAGTTGATCGTCGGGAAGGATGGAAGAACCGATAAAGAAAAGAACTGGACCCCTATCGTGAGTGAAAATCAGGCGTCATTCGGTTCAGACAGATACGCGTATTTCGCCACCCAAGTCTCGAGTCTAAAGATCATCAAATGCGATCTCTATTCAGACAGTCCTTGTGAGGTTGATTATGATTCGCCTTCATCGGTGGGAATTCTTAGAGGAGGAACACCGTTTGTGAATATAAACCAGCTTCTAAGGAAGCAGACGAATTTCAACATCCGCAAATTGATACCTGAAGGAAGAGAAATCTGGTTTGGTATGGCTCGGGCTCATTTCGTCGACTGCGGTTGCAGTAACCAATTCTACCGACCCAACATGGTTGTTTTGGTCAAGGATGAGGCCACCTACTTTGATAAGAAGACCAACCAGTTCGTCACCAAAAACTTTTGGAAACTTTCGCATGTGGCCTCGTTTTTTGGCATGGGGGTAGATATAGTGCCTTGGCATCCTGACAACCCCGATTCCATCTGCCTGGATATTAACGCGTTAATCCCCAATGGCGTTGCTAACTGGCAAATCAGAGACTTTGGCCACAGCCACGGCAAGTGGTACGCGGACGATGTCATGACGCTTTTTTTCTCCATCTCCGATTACACCGTCGACAAAATCAACATCAAGGGATTGCTCCACACGCTCTTGAACACCCGCGACAATTCGTTGTTCATGAATGTGCCAACGATGCCCTTCAACAAGCAATTGAACCAGCCAGTATTGACAGAAGATGGGAAGTTGGAAAAGGAACTCCCGGGCTTCACCGACACCAATATTGATTGTGCTATGGAAGAGAGTCGAAAATTCTGCAAAAAGTATGCTGAGGAGCAAAAAACCCGCCCTATTGAGTTCGATCCGCTCGAGGTTTCACAAGCAATGGAGCAGATGGAGGACAAGTTGCACGTGATGGATGAGCCGCTTAAGAAAGTCGGTTATTGAATCCGTGCGCACATTCAGGATAAATGAGTGAGCGAAGGAACCCTTGCCAACATGCACCAATAGACGGCAATGGTGAACTCCTCAAAAGAGCAAATAGAAAAAAGGAGCGGGATTTGTAGGGGCCGGATTCTCGAGTCCCGTGCCGCACGCTCCATTAGATCGCACAGGTTACCGCGAAGGTGCTCAGTGAAACCTTTCGCTAGAGACGGCGGGAGTGGCGCACTAGATGCAGGGCTCGCCAACCTCTTCGGAGGACCCCAAAGTGATGTGCAGGCAAGAGAGAGATCTCACAATAATAAGAAGATACCCATACTTAACCTTAAATATGCAGAGCCAAGCGGACCCCAATGGAGAGTGGAGAAAATTCGTGCCAAAAGCTTCTGCATGACAATGGAGGACCTTGGCCAGGTGTGCGCGGGCTCCTAACTGCGCAGCCCGCATTCGACAAAGCCTCCACGTGTCTCCAGAATAGGAAGGCACAATTATTGCTCACTCAAGAGGCCACGACGCGCACCTCCGCGAACTCCTTCACGCCCGTCAAATGCGGGTAATACAAAACATAATAGTATGAAACGGTATTGCAAGTGAACCTCTTTCGGCCATCACGGATTATGTGCCCGTACACCGTTCCCAATCGAGACTCGTGCCCCAACCATACAACGCGTCCCAATCAGCTAACGCACTTCAATAGACGGCATTTTTGGATGATGGCTATTGGCGTGGGCTGTTTCGCATGTGAAACCTCAGACCCCTCTCCGCATTCTCTGCTCGGCCCACCCCCACACACCCTCCCCAAAAGATCTACCAGAAATGGTTGAATAATGAGTGAAAGGCACCAGGCTATTATCTTAGTCTCCACAAACAATTGCAGCTTCGGGGCAAGCAGGAGCCGCACTGCTCTATTCTTGCAAAGGGACGGGGTGTTAACCAATCCGGAAGCAGGCATCATGAACTTCGCACGTGCTCTTAGGCATGACTGCAAATTCGACACTTCTGGCCTGTGATTTCGCCATGCATTATTTATTTCTTTATATAGTCTTGTTTCTTCCCCGCTTAAAGGGCGCCAAAGGCGATCATTTGATGTGTTTCTTTGTTGGATCACTTACAATAGAAGATTTAGACCTTTTAACATTGCTGTTCCGGAATACTATTCCGGGACTTATTTATAAGCCCATTCCTTAAAGCACAAAAAACAGATGTGATATCCCACCGATTATATGTGAGCGAAGCTTTACTAAGAGAAGCTGTTTTTCAATTATTCAATTGTGTAAAAAGTAGTATAAAATGTAGGTATTAATTATACGTGCTTTTGCACATGCTCGGGGGAGCGTAGTTCCAGATACCCAACATGCAAGGCCCCAACCATGGATATAAAGCCTCGGTTCGCCCAGGTGTTTGCATCCCAATTCCACGCAATGGCTGCATCCCAGTCTTATGCTTCAGCATCCCAATCCCATGCTTTTTTTCCGTCTCCTCAAACCTCTCGTCTCCTCACCTATTCACTATTGGTCCTATGCAGTGCGCTCATGTACTACCTCGTGACGGTGGCCACCACTTTCTTCTTGAGAAGACGCTTCCACGCACACAAGCCTCGCCTCATACCCAACAGCTCGTGGTTTTTCAGCTATGGTGCGCGCAAAATGATGCAGTTGAAGACGCAAGGCCGCTTGGTGGAATTCTTGTGGAACATATTCAACGGCGATAACGAGAGCTATGTTGTTCGCATTGGCGGCCAGGACCTCTTTGTCACCGCAGACCCCGAGAACATCAAGGCTTTATTGGCGCACCAGTTCAATGACTTTGAGCTCGGGCTTCGCTACTCCCACTTCAAGCCGCTCTTGGGAAGCGGCATCTTCACCTTGGATTATGCTGCATGGAAGCACTCCAGGGCGCTCTTGAGGCCCAACTTCTCCAGGGAAAAAGTGGCCCACACCATGGCCCTTGAGAAGCACGTGCAGAACTTGTTCAAGCATATCCGGAAATACAACGGCCAGCCCTTGGATCTCCAGGAGTATTTCTACCGCCTCACCGTGGACACTTCCACGGAGTTTTTGTTTGGCCATTCCGTGTTCACTCTTTTAGACTCATCCATCGGTGCCCCCAAGACCGAACGGTTCGAAGGGGAAAGCCAGTTCTATGAGGCCTTCAATTCGGCCCAGGAAACATGTGCCACCAGAGCATGGCTCCAGCAACTCTATTGGCTATGCAACCCGCGGCACTTCAAGGAAGCCAACAAGATCGTCCATAACTTTGCCGATTACTATGTCCGCATCGCTCTTTCCATGACTAGTGACGAGATCGAGAAGGCTAGCCAAGACGGATACATATTTTTGTATGAGCTAGTCAAGGAGACCAGAGACCCTGTACTCCTCCGCGACCAATTATTGAACATCATGATTGCCGGCAGAGACACCACTGCAGGATTGATGTCCTTCACCATGTACGAGTTGCTGAAGAACCCCGAGGCATGGGCCAAGATTAGGCAAGAGGTTGACCTCAAGTTTGGTTCGGGAAAATCGGCCAGGACAGACCAAATCACCTTCGAAACCTTAAAGAAATGCACATACTTGAAGAGCGTGATCTCGGAAATTTTGCGGCTATACCCGAGTGTCCCCATCAACTACCGCTTCGCCAACAAAAACACCACCTTACCTCGCGGCGGCGGGGCTGATGGAGATAGGCCCGTTTTGATTAGAAAAGGCCAGGGCGTGGGCTATCTTATCTCTGCGACTCACCGTAACATGAAGTACTATGGCAAAGACGCCCACGAGTTCGTGCCGGAGCGCTGGAATGACAGGTCAATGAAGCCTGGATGGGCGTACCTTCCTTTCAACGGAGGCCCCCGTATTTGCTTGGGCCAGCAGTTTGCACTCACTGAGGCGTCCTATATTATCGCCCGCATTGCCCAGGAGTTTTCGGTCATTTCTGACCACGATAAGGAGCCTCAGAACTATCCTCCAAGGATGATTTCTCAGCTCACCAACTCTCTTGCTACCGGATGCCACATAGCATTGGTGTGAGCACTGTCAAATATATCCTTATCATGAACATCCAACCATCATAAAAGAACCAACCAAACGCATGAGCAGACCAGCGGCTCCAGACCAGCGGCTCCAAAGTCGATACTCCGTAGACTTTCAGGAATTTCCGCTCTTGCTTAGATCGGCCAAAGGTAAGATATCGCCACCCGAGTGGCCCTCCCTTTGTTCAAGCATATTGTCGAAAAAGGTTGTTCTCAACTCCTTCCAGCGCGTAGCATACGTCGACAATGTGACTAGCGTAGCGCCGCTCAGGATCTGTAGGCACCACCACAAGAGCGAGGTTGGGAAACGACCAGTATATAGCCACACAACCATGAGGTTGATGACGTGAACGGTGACGGCAAAGTCCCAGGCTAACTTCGATCTGCCCACCACAAAGGTCACGAACAAAACACAAAGAAGCGAGTCAAAGAGCCAGAGAGCAAAAAGCGTTAGGCCCATGGCGTTGCCGGGCTCCACTAGCTCCCACGAGAACACCCAATTGACACTGAAGTCATATCCGTTCAACAGCGCCACCAAATAAAAGACAACCAAGGCCGTCAAGTAGTAGAACCCTTGTAGGGCTATGATATGGATGCTTATGCGTAGCGGGGTTAGGGCTGTGCCGTTATCAGATCCCAAAAACTGATATTTGGGCGCCATGTTTCTGATGTGGGTGTTGAGGCGACGTGCACGGTCATGGATTGTTACTTCAGGTGCCGCGCACATGACGGGGCCAGTCACGTGTGCATCGAGGTGTTGGAAAAGGCATGATTATAGACTAATGAACAGGGATGAATAATATGAAATCATTATTGGTTTGGAGGGTAAGTTCGAGAATGGTCATTTTAAACTCACTAGACAGTATAAAAAATATTACTCATGCGTAATTTTCCTAATGGGTCAAAGTTGTAACCCAATTTACTTGATACCCATTTTTTCGAGATTTTCTCATACAGCTCATGAAATGCGAGGGATTCAAGGGCACTCTGAGCGATTTATTATCATGGTTTTAACCAATTTTACCAATCAAGGAACTCACATAAAACGTGTCCTGCATTCGAGGGCATTTTCTTCAAGATAGTGGGAATTACATGGGAAACATGAAATGTGTTCGACCCACCATGGGTAGTGCACTACCATGAGTGCCAGGCAACGGAATCAAGACAGACAATCAGCGAGTTGCTACTGTATACAGATACATGCCGAAATGATGAACAAGGCTTGACCCTTGACTAAAATAAGAAATTAATGACTGTGCAGATTATGTGAAAATGAGCATTCCGCTCAACACTTGACCTGTCAAAATGCACTACATAAGTTTGGTAGATATGGTGCTGGTGTTGTTACCCTGAGGTTTTGAAGGTGGATTCAGTGATTGTTGAAAGTGGATTCAGTGATTGTTGAAGGTGGATTCACTATTTGCTGAAGGTGGTATGACCTGGACACGGCATTACGCGAGGTCCATCCCGCTTTGTTCTCCGCTCTTCGAGGGTTACCGGTTAGGGAAAGTTGCAGCCAACCCTCGGCAAGACCAGCCCGATTTGGACCCAGGTACGGTGGCGCAGTCTTGGCCATCTTTCCTATATAACTCCGGATGATTCGCCTAGTTTAAAAATCAACAAATGCATATTTCTCATCTACTTACGTACTAAAAATCCAACACTTTGATGGTTCATTGATACCATTGAAATTGGTCCACGTTTGCAATCCACTTTTCTTATAATTTTCTCCAAGGCCAAGTGTCTATAGTCATACATTCTAGAACCACAGAATATCATACCAGATATTTACTTGTTTAGGATACCGTCTCTAGTAACATCCAGGAAACCCAAATGTGGGTACAATGTTTTTAAGCTCCGGGTACTTTGTTGAAGATTCTCTAGACACTATCCGTTGCACTGTAAATTATATGCACACCCTTCAATATTTTACGTAAGCAACATAGCCTATTGAAGCACTTGGTACTGCTGATCCGCTTTGAGGTGCATAGAGTGGTTTATCTATGGTCTATACTCATTTCATCGTACTCATCACCGTCTAGATTGCACAATTTCGCAGGGGACTCTGTGTTCATCATGCCACAAACTGCCTTTCTTCATTCCAGCTTGGCACAGAGTGTTCCGCTGCGTCAGCATATCTCACACGTTATCTTCTTGATATGCTATGTGGCTGGTGCCGGCCAGCCTCCCATGGTAGGCCTAGTCACCATGCTGAAAGCCCTGCGTCCTACTTTTTTTTTGATTTCTTCCCCGTCTTGGCATTCCGGGACTTGCCCTGGTTCTCAAGACGCTCCCTCTTGGTCTTCTTGTGTATCCGGTCGCCATCCCTGCGGGCCTCGATTTGTTTTCTCTTCTTGGAGTTTGGCTTGGACTTGCTCTTGGCCAACTCGCCTATGACTTTGCTTTTTCTCTTGTCCTTCTCTGACTCGAACCACGTTCTCTTTGGCTTGGAGTATATGTCCTTCTCGTGTTTCAAAAGGTTTTCTGCCTTGTTGATGTCCATCTCAGCGGCTAGCATCTGCTTCTCGGCTTTCTCCTCCTCGAGCACCTCGTCCACCATGGGCATCTTCTGCTCCAAGACCTGGTGGACCTTCTCCACCTCGTCCCACTTGACACTTCTGCTCACGGCTTTTTGGTTGGAGTCGCCTTCGTCCAACGACTTCATAACCGCCTTCACGATGCCTCTGTCTGCAGAGCCCTCGCCGACCAAGGTGATGGACCTTCCCTCCCTACCTGCTCTTGCTGTTCTTCCGACTCTATGCAAATAAACTTCATGAGATTTGGGCATGTCGAAGTTGATGACCATTTCAATCTTGGGGATATCCAACCCTCTTGCTGCCAAGTCTGTGCAGATCAAAACGGACACCGTGAGGTTTTTGAAGTCGCTGACATTGTTCAACCGCTGGTCCTGACTCAACGAGCCGTGCAATTCTGAAACCTTCATTCCCAACAAGCCAAGCATGACTCTCAACCTGTGGGCCGTCTCCTTTTTGGACACGAAAACCACGATCCGGCTTTGTTGCACCGGGTCGCTTTCCTTCAAGAGTTGGTACAACAATGCGGGCTTCATGTCGTCTTTCTTCCTTATGCGGACAAACTCTTGTACCAATTTAGCAGCCACCGCCTTAGGAGGATCAATCATTATCCGCACAGGCTTGTTTAAAGACAACTGGATCAAGTCCTGGATCTTGGTATTCATGGTGGCAGAGAAAAGCATGGTTTGTCTCTTATGCTTCGGAACCAACGACAAGATCTCGGTGAGCTCTGCATGGAAACCTTCGTCCAACATTCTATCTGCTTCATCCAAGACCAAGATTTCCAAACCGTCGATAGAGAAGGACGCAGAGTTTCTGATGTGGTCAATCAACCTACCAGGGGTGGCCACCACGATATCCGGCCTCGACTTCAACTGCTGCTCTTGCTGCCTTAAATTCAAACCTCCCACAGCCAAGCCAAACGTCAAGTTAGGGATAAATCTTCCCAACTTCTTGCCCACATCACATACCTGAATAGCCAATTCTCGCGTGGGCGTCAACACAATGACTCGGGTCACTGGTATTTTGCTGGGCTTGAAGAGTAACCGCTCTATTATGGGGATCATGTATGCGCCGGTTTTACCCGACCCGGTCACGGCTCCTGCAACAATGTCTTTGCCCAAAAGGGCAATGGGAATAGATGCGGCTTGGATCGGAGATGGCTTTGAGTAGTTGAGCTGGGACAATCCCTTCAACACCGGACGCGAGAGGTCCAACTCCTGGAACGTCTTGCTATTGTCATCGATTTCCTCTGCCTGCTCGTAGAACTTGGCAATAGCCTCGGCCGAGTCTTGATCGTTATCCGACTCGTTTGTTTCTTCGGCTTCCTGGGCTTCGGCTGGTTGAGTATCGGTCACATTTTCCTCCTCGTCTTTATTCTTGGGGGCATCCTCTGTCGATGTAGGGACTCCCATTCCAAAACCATCCAAAGCAAGCTCATCGTCATCCTCTACTTCACTGTCTTTCTCATCGCTATCGTCGTGACCATCATCTTCCTCTTCTTCATAGTCCTCTTCTTCATCGTCCTCTTCGTCATCCTCCTCATCACCTTTACCCTCCCGCTCTCCCTCTACCAATCCTGATAATCCACCCTTTCTCCTTAAGATGTTATCCAAATTGACATCCTTTTTCTTCGACAGGCTGTCATCGCCGGCCACTCTGAACTCCCATCCATCCTCGGTGGTTACTGTCTCGAAGCCATCTAATGAAAACTCGAAGTTGGGGTTGATCTCCTTGGTCTTCTTGTTGTCCCTTTTCGGGTCGAGTTCGGCATCGGAGTCGCTACCCACGGCATTAGTGTCCGCTTCCGAGCCACTGTCCAAAGTCAACACCAAGTCTTCTTTTAGTGCCTTCTTGCTTTTCTTGCCCATGATTATGTTGTAGCGCCTGCGATGCCTCCGATGAGATTGGTTTTTTACTGACAGGCCGCGTACTGCATACACCACATACACTGCAGATGAATTGTTGTTAATTGAACTAAATACCATACTCTACCTGAAATAAAAGTTATTCAGGATGTTCGACAACTCGTAAATATCGTAGAATTCGTCGCCGTCGCTGTCAGCTTCATTGCTCGAGGGCGCCACGTCAGCGTACTCCTTGCCTTCCAAAACAAGTAATTGAGTGTTCTTTCTAATCTCCTTGAGTGATTTCAACTGATGTGTGGTTTCAGTCGATAGCTCTTTTTGGTCGGTTTGTCCCTGTAACATCTTCAACCCATCGAGCCACACGGCCTTTTTGTCCTCGGAATTCGTGTAGAAACTGATGAGCGTTTTGCCCATTCGGTCGTACAAGATGATCTTCTCGTACGAGATGGTTCCCTTGACCGAAATCAATGCGTCGTTTTTGAGTTTATCCTGCGCTCCTATCAGATCACCGATTTTGATGGAATCGAGCTTTGCGATATCTTTTAAGGCAATTGACTGCGACTCCATTTCTTCAAGCGTAGGCCTGATCACCACCACATCGCTGAACTCTTTGTAATGGAGATACTTTCTGTTGGGACTCAAGATGATGAAATAGTAGTTGGGTCCCTCCGTTTTTTTAACCTTCGAATTAAACAACCTGGTTGCATGCTTCTCGGTGTGGACCCAGGATCCTTTTAAAAGCTGTATCACTCTCTGCTCGCAGACGAAATCACTGACTTCGCTGGCCAAAGTCTTGTTGAAATCGGGGAATCGGACATTCCATTTCTTGGAGTGCGCAGTTTTCAATTTGTCGAACTGAACGTGTCTGATTTCTTCACAAGACTTCACTGTGAATTTTTCCAACTCCTCTTCGATGTTGTTGTTTGTCTGCAAACTGGTCTCCAAAGTGTCGATATTAATCCTAAGCAAATCAATAATTCCTGTGATATCACGAGAGTTTTCTAAATTGGAATTGGTTTCTTGCCACATCCGCAAGCACAAATTCATCGAGAAGTAGATCATCAACTCCCACGAAAGAATGTGGCTCTTTAGACGGGGGTAGGTCTTGTAGTTTTGAAAGACCTTTAGCCAGAGATCAGTACACTCTGAAATAAAGAGGAACATGGGGAATGTTCTGTTGTGATCGCTCATGATCAACTCCTCGTGGAATTTTTTCTTGAACGTCATGTTTGGGTCCTTCAAAAACACCTTCAAGTCCATGGCGAGTAAGATCGTGAAGTTCTCAGCAACAAAGTTCTTGGGGTTGGCGGTAAAACCTGCCTTCACATATTCTTCTTTGGATGCGGGAGTTCCAAACTCATTCAAAGCCACATCCAAAAAGACGAACAAGTTGGTGAGCATCACCTGGTGCGATACCATGGACATATTGAACCGGGTCTTGGCGAGGTACTCGTTGAGCCGGAAGTAGGAGCTCTCGAGGTGGGAGATGGATTCAAGAATCTGCGGGTCATTTGTCTCGATCAAGTTCCCTATGGTGGAAAAGAACTTGACGTGTTTGAGGCGACCACTCAAGGTGATGATGAGGTCAAAGTTGAACTTCAACGCCTTGTCGATCAAGTCCGTCACCAATCTAATGGAGTTCAAAAGAATCTTTGTGTCTGAGACGTAGAGCTTGGCAGTTATCACGTCGATAGTGTCCAAATACGTAACCAAACTATGATACAAAGGCAAGTGGATGTCGATGGAGGAGTCTGCGTAGTTTTGGGGGTATGGTCCACCGGCGATGGAAATCACCGCAATCTTCAAAATGGCCTTGTAGGTCTCCGTGGACATCTTGGGCGAAACGATGGAGAACAAAGAATTGAACAACCCTTCATCTAAGACATTGGCGAATTCAGGCGACACCGCCACGGATCCGGGCGCTGACACGCAGTCCAAGAGTTTGGCGAGAACGACGATGGAGTTGACCTTCTCTTGCTTGTCCTTGCCTAATATGTTGTTCTTGAGGATGGAAGAATAGTTGAGTGCGGTCGCATCGTCAAGACTGGATCTGGAGATGTTGGCCTTGCTCAAGAGGTCGTTGAGCTTATGGTTGATGGTCCGTGAAGACTCGGACATGGTGGCAGGATTTGCGGATTCAAGAACGTGGTTGTGCACGAGACTGCTCGGTCAGAGACTGGGCTGGGGAGAAGATGGCGCCGATGATGGTAGACGAATGAGACCGCTGGCACTAACTTGGACGACAAGTGCAGGTTCACCTAGTAGAAAAAGGTGGCACGATTATACCCCAAAAAAACTTGTGGTGCCGGATGGGGAAGATGTGGTGTTTATGAGGAAAATGTGGTGTGGTTGACGGACGAAGCTCGAAAAATACGACACTGGGGGGAGTGAGTGGTACACGTTAATGGTGGGAAGAGACAATTGACGCGCGGCGATACTCAGGTGCACGAAAAACGACCTTCTCGAGGACGTTCCAATGGGGGAGGGAGATTGACGCGAAAGAGTTCTTGGTGGCGACGCTTGTGCGTGGGTTCTTGGTTGGACCTGAGATGGCTTTCGTACCCGTTGCAAACAGAGTAGTGACTCTGTGGGTATTCTAGAGGGCTGGACCAAGTATGGGGGGGGGAACCTTTTGCTTCTTATCATTAAGCGGTTACCCTGAGAGGGTTTTTCAGCAGGACGGTCTGCACAAAGGGCAAAAGGGTGGCCAGCTTTCGCTGCATTGAGAATACAGAGACGGTAGAGAACATGTCGGAACTCGGCAAAGTGTGCATGTGCGCCTGCGGCTTGCATGGAACGCCCGCCTCGTGCTCGTGCCCGCCGCCCAGGCGCATCTCCATGGGAAGTGCAGCCACTGCCACCTCTCGGACTTGCATACAAGTGCATGCCTCCCGCTCGGACATACGGCGCGGGGCCTATCGTGGGCGTGTAATCTAAGCGCAATGGCCTTGGTCGCAAACCTATACCGGTTTCGCATACGCAAGTCGGATGCACGCAAAACGTGTGCACATGCAATGCCCAACGGGTGGTTTATGCATTTTACGAAGGGAGCGGACTCCACCGCCAGGACCGCGGCCCCAAATTTCCGGTGGGCCGCGCCCATTGTCTGCCTTTATCCTCTTTCTACGTTGTTCTCAGTTGTTCTCTCCTTTATCTGGCATGGTGGGCGGCTGTGCACACGTCGCTTTTGCCGCGGGGGCCGCCCACTCTCCGCCCAGCGGAGTTCAATATCGAATGCATCATGGTCAGAGATCCTGCTTCCACAGAATGCTACGTTACAATACGTGGAAACTGGCGTGCCCCGCCCCGCGGGTGTACTGGTATAGCTGGAAGGGTGGGGAGGAGCCTGGAAGGCAAAAAACGCGGCCCTTTTCTGAAGCAACGCAACGTGCCCAATTGAGGCTATTCCATCCGAGCACCTTCCATTGTTTCAGTACTGCCAGGAAGGCAACCCCAGAGGAGAATCCAGTGAGGGCTCTATAATGGTAACAATGCGTGGTAAAGGATGACACCAATGGGGTGCAGATGTGGCATATTCGACATGGCGGTAAGTATTCAACACACACGAGCTTTTAACGAATACAACCGATAAGCTGGGATAAGATGGGCGATGGGAGTTCCAGTCACTCCGACCGCCATAGGGGCTGAATGTGCAGGACGCGACGTGGCCGCGCCATGCTTGAGGTGATGCTTCGGTTTACTCACGCTCACTACGCCACTCACACTATGTTGGATTTCTCAAAGGTATGTCCCCCCCCCCCCCCCCCCCCCCCCCTTTTTTGGTTTTTTCAAAAGTTTTTCCCCCCCCCCCCCCCTCGTCTCTTTCTACTCCCGCTGCTAACATGCAAGTGTTTGTCGTTCTTGGATAATTCCTCCATTGATTGGAAATCGGTGGTCACGTCCCTTTTGATTGGGAAGTATGCGTTCGAGACCTACATCGATTACAGACAGTACCAGGTGTTCCACAACACGAAGCCGCCTGCGTCCATTGAAAAAGAGGTCTCGCAAGATGTATTTTTGAAATCCCAGGAGTATTCCAGAGCAAAGGCCAGATTTAGCTTTTTCTCCAATGCTGTTGAGATCCTCAAGGAGATTGCTGTGATCAAGTTTGACATCTTGCCTTACTTGTGGAACCTCACCGGCTCTCTTTCGGTATCCTTGTCTAGAGTCGCCTTTATCAACCGATTCTTTGGCACATCCGTGATGTCTCAGAGCATCTTGTTTTTCGCTGTCACTACAATTCTCTCCACCATTGAATCGTTGCCTTTTTCTTTCTACCAAAACTTTGTCTTGGAGGAAAAGTTTGGCTTCAACAAGTTGACCTTGAAGGTTTGGATCCTTGACTCGCTCAAGTCTGTCGCATTGACCATCGTCTTGGGCTCGCCCTTTGTGTATGGATTCTTGAAGATTATCGACTCCTACGGCGTTCAATTTGTCTCGTACGCCTGTGTGTTTGTGTTGGTGGCCCAGCTCTTCTTCATGACCGTAATCCCGACCTTGATCATGCCATTGTTCTACAAATTCACCCCGCTTGAAGAGGGCGAGTTGAAAACCGAAATTGAGAGCTTGGCCAAAAAGAACAATTTCCCTCTCACCAAGTTGTTCGTGATTGACGGCTCCAAAAGAAGTGCCCACTCCAACGCGTTTTTTGTTGGGTTGCCATGGAGCAAGAAAATCGTTCTTTATGACACTTTGATCGAGCACAACACCACTGAACAAACCGTGGCTGTTTTGGCTCATGAGATCGGGCATTGGAAGTTGAACCACTTGCCTCAGATGTTGCTTGCTACCCAATTGAATGTGGCCTCCATTTTCGTGTTATTCTCGGCTTTCCTCGAGAACAAGTCCCTTTTCCACTCCTTCGGCTTCTACCAAACTTACCCTGCGTTCATTGCCTTCACCTTGTTTTCCTATGTGAGTTCCCCCGTCAACTGCGTCACGCAATTCGGAATGAATATCTTGTCAAGAAAAAACGAGTTCCAGGCTGACGAATTTGCAAAGGGCCAAGGCTATACCGATGACTTGGCCGCGTCGTTGATCAAACTCTCCACCAAAAACTTAAGCTCTTTGAACTCAGACTGGTTGTATTCTGCTTATAACCACTCGCATCCAATATTAGCCGACAGATTGAATGCCCTCGGGTATGTGTCCAAAGAGAAGATTGGAAATGTCAAGTTGGACATTGAAGAGAAGGATTGAGCCATGGAAACGCGTCAGAGGAGAGGTACCTCAATGTTTCAGCTCCAAATCTTCGATTGCGAGTTTCGATGTATGGTGAAATGTTGTTTCATGACTGGCCAGACGAGCCAAGGCTTCGATATTATAGCCTTAAATCTGTGGCGACCGGCCCTTTCCGTATTTATTGTTGTACATCTCGTAAGTCTCCCTCATCTGAGCGTAGATCAAATGAGTTTTTCCAATGTAATGGTCCGCCAATCTCCGGTCACTATCAAGCCTCGACAAGTAAGCCCCGCAAACCTCGCAAACCTGGAGCTTTTGTTGCGCTGACTGGCCCACATTCTCCGCAATGACTCTCGCCTGCTCTGCAGCCACCTCTCTTTGCTTGATGACACTTTCAAGCAACGTGCTGTGCTCAAGAGACTTCTGGATTTCGTTGGCGTCGGCTAAGGACTGCACCTCCGACGTCATAAGGCCGATTTTTGTGTCTAGGAGCTCCAAATCTTTGGTCACCGAGGCGATTTTGGCCTGTTCTGCCGGTGTGTGCTCTAGCCTCTTGAGGGCAGTTGCTATGTTGAAGTCGATCTCGTCGATGTATTTGCGTAGGATTCGCAAGTACTCGATTTCAAACTGCGGAAACGTCTCGCCCTTGTTCTTTGTCCTATACTCGTACTCCAACTTGTGTTTCTCTAGATGTAGCGAGGGACATTTCCCCATGTCAATCTTCGTGCCGGCAAACAAGTCATACGGACAGCTTCCAACAAGAAAGGCTTTGCAAACACGGGGACTGGACATTTCAACCTCGCGGCGTTTCACCAGCGGCGATATGAGCGCATCGCGCCCCATGAGTTGTTCCAAGAGAAGTCTTTGCTCATTAGCCATTTCTGTCTCTTGGCCTCGTGGGTGGATTCTCTAGCTGAGTTTTTATCTTGCGCTCTTGCCAATTGGAAGATGCTCTTGTGGGGAGGACGTCGGAAGCGACATGTGTAGCCAGGGGCGTTGCGAAGTCACCTCTGGTGCACACCTGCATATACGACCACCGGTCACCTGACCGTGGGTACTGCCCAAGTGGTTTGAGAAGGGGACTTCTGCGGCCCTCGATTCGCGGGAATGGATTTGGGGACTTCATCTATATGCATAGGCGGACCTCTAGTTCGACCTCATCTCGTGTGTACGGGTTTTTCGCCTGCCCGCTGGCGCTTAACTCATGTCAGAATGCTAAAACTATGTCAGAGCGCAAAACAACTCGAGCCGCGCCCTTCTAATCGGCGCCCTTCTAATCGGCGCCCCATTGCGACGAATTCCCGTACAGAGAACAGGTTTTTGCATGGCGTGAAACACTGCGCTCCGAAAAAGCAAAACTACAGAAAGCAAAACCGTGTCGTTTCGAAACGAGCTCGATCAAGTGCGCTGCTTGTGATCTTTTGACAGCACAGGGCAAGAATCCCCGCCCTTGCTGGCGAGGATTTGAAATATGCCGCGCTAGACTTGAACATTCAAGAACCATAGCATGTTTCAAGGGACGTACTGGGACCTATTCACTTCCAGGGACCAATTCACTTCCGGGAACCAATTCACTTGATTCTCCTGGAACTAGTTCCCTTGGTTCTTCTTGCTGTACGATACGACGGTCATGGCGAGTATTGCGGTAACCGAGCACTTCAAGACGCTTTCCATGCGAACATACTAGCGAAAATTCGAGCGAACATTCCATGCGAGCATTTCAATCCTCTGTGCACAACGTACATTGTGGGCTAGCGCTTCGCGCTAACATGGGCCCGGTGCACGGATGTGCCCGGCCAGTCTCCGCGCCGTCTTTCCCGTACACCACAGGGCTGGCCCAATGCTTTCCCACTCACTCCACTCCACGGCTCCACCCTTCACGTCCCAACCCGAAGCATTCGTTTATGAAAAAATACCAACTTATAGGCCGTCGTGCAGCAATCAAGCAATTGCGGAAATCCCAAGCGTACCCGGTGCTACATATATGTCAATTACCCTACGAAATCCTCACCTTCATCTTTTCTTGCTTGCAAGATGACATCAGTTCCATTCTCCTGATCGCCGCGACGTGCTCCAAATTTAACACTATAGTCCTGAAGCTTTGGCTTTATCGGCTGCTCAAATTCAAATCCGCATCGCAGTTCTCCAAGTTCTCTCTGGCCCATCTTCCCCATTGGGGATCCTCCTTCGCCAAACGCTTCATCAATATAGAGCCCAGCGCCAAAATCAACTTCATCACCTCCGTGCACCTTATCAACCCTCCTTCGTTCTCCAACCCAAACGCTCTGACCAGCATAGCTGGCAGTTACACGGTGAACGCCCTGGATGGCGGTGTCCTGGAGTATCAGCATTTCGTGAGGGATCTCAGGACTCTCTTCAACGAAGCCTATGGACTCAAAGAGGTGAAGATCTCGGAAATTTCCCCGAGATTTGAGTTTTCCCCCAGCATCCTTAACTCCAGTACTACGCTGCATTTGATGTCAAAATTCAAGCCCTCCAAGCAAACGCGGTGTCTTGAAACTCTTGAGCTATCTGCCCAGTCTGGATGGATGTTTCCATTCAAGCTAAACCACTTGTCTTTATTTCTCAGTGTTTTCTACAAGATCTCACTGTTGCGGCTCACTAATTTCGCCATCAGCGAACAAAAGTTGCAAGGGCCTGACACGGATCTCAAAGACGTGTCCATAGAGTCTTTGAGTCTAAATTCTTGCATTTATATGGAGTGGAAAAAGCTGCCACAGAAAAGGCAAGCTATAGACATATTCCTGAAGACCTCTGAACTTCGACTTTCGTCCATTCAGAACGGCGCGGATCTATCTCTAATTGACGTATTCAAGGTCAATGATCAGCTTTCTAGTCTAGCGCTAGATATAAGTTCCCTGGTGTTCTACACTATTGATGCAACCGAAAATCTGTCCAAGTTCAATTTCCCAAAATACAACGAATTCTTTAAGCTTGTTTGCTCTGGAAAAGGTGGGTACCAACGGTTGAAGTCGCTAACGCTATTTAATTTTGACTTGTTTCACACCATGTCCCACGACCACAAGAAAGCATCCACAAACACGGACCATCCAGAATCAGAGGATGCTACTCAAGATTGGGAACCTTTGAATACAAATACGTTTGAATACTTCATGAAGTTTATTTCAAATATTCCCTTTCTTACCCTCGTCGTCAAAGAAGCCCCGCAGGTGGTTCGTACTTGCAAGAACTGTGGGCTAACGACAAAAGATCAAACGAAAGCAGTATCGAGTCTCCGAGAGAGCGAGTGGAACGTGATTCTCGAACCAATTTTGAGCAACAAGGAATGTTCAGTTTTCATTCATGACCACAAATCTGAACCTCTATTTTGGAGGAGGGCCAATACGATAGCCAAAATGGATTGTTAGCGACTGCCGCAAATGACGTGCGTCCTTGGTGGGCCTGCCTAGAAGGTTTGGAATATCGAGGTGATGATTAAATTTACGACAAACGAAAAAATCACGCTGTAGTCATGCAATACCCTCGCAGCCTCTTTCGTAAGTTAGTAACTTTTTGCGGATACGCTCAGCTGGACCAAACGCTATGACTGGGGAGGTTTCACCGAGAAGATCGACACAATCGCGTCATTGATCTTCAGAAGCAACTCGGACACGAAGCTGTGCAGGGCCGGCTCCAGGAGCTTTGGGCGGTCGAAGCCTTCGTCGGAGTCGGAATCCGATTCATACTCCTCTTCGGAGTCCCCATCAACCAGGTCCGAGCTTGACGAAAGATCCGCCACCAACTCATCCCCTCCGTCTTCGCTTATGCAGTCGTATTTATACATACCGTTTTGGTAGCTGCATTCTGGATCGTAGTTGCCGCTTGCTTTGACGGTGGTAGACTCCATGAAAACCTGCTTCCCATCGGTGTCGAATACTTTGTATGGGGACACTAGGGCGTTGGGCCGAAGTTTGACAAACCGTCCTCTTCTCGCATCAACCCCGCGGGCGATCAAATCGTTGGCCACCGGCTGGGGGAGCTGGTTTGCTATGTGGAGGTTGGCGTATGCGGGTTTGCATCTGGGCGGACTAGTGGGCTTGTCGGGCTTGGTGCCATGATATAGTTTGGGGTTCTGGAACACCTCCTCCACCAGCTTGATCTGCTTGCGAGCACTGTGGAAGTCGGAGAGTAACTGGACATTTCCATCGGGAAGGATTCTCACGAGGCCGTATTGATTGGGCTCCTCGGAGAACTCGTAGATCAAGCCGCCGCCAAAAACATGGAGCATGTCACCGGAGTAGATGGAGCGCACCTCGTCGAATTCCCGCGGCCGGATGGTGTTGCAGCCATACCTAATATTAGTAATGAGCGGACCCGAAGGCGTTAGAAAATAGTGCACATACTCAGAAAAGAAGATGGGCTTTGTGTAGTCCGCATACGCATCCACCAACGTGTTGAAGCCACTGGTGTAAAATGTTTGCTGCCCACACCACTGGTAGGTGTTGACCCCGTAGAAGTCGACCGAGTCAAACGAGTCGCGGTGGGCACACTCCAAGTACTGCGCCAAAGAAACACGATACTTCAAGTCGTCTGCGGCAGAGTACCCGACCGGGATGATGCGGTCGCTGTTGGAGCGGATGTACTGCTTGAGATCTCGCACCACGGCTTTCACATACGGTGGGGAATGCGTTGCCGACGGCTCGTCGTTGATCACCTCGTTTCCGGCAAAGAAGGCCAACGTGTTATTGTAGCTGCTGAACTCATGCACCACCAGAAAGATGTTGTTCATGTACTCTCTCGTGTAGGTTGCCCAGGGCTCGTACCGGTTCAAGTGGTGGCCGGCTACTGGCGAATTGACATCCAAAACCAAGTAGATGCCTGCCGCCGCCAAAGCCGTCATGCACTCATCGTGGTTGAGCTGGGGGTTGATATTGTACACACGAATAGTCTAGGGTTAGTACCGGTTCTGGGCGGGGTTTGTCCCTCGAAAAAAGACCCTGCCACCTTTCCAAGCTGCGGCTTTTCAAAGTGCCCTTCGTCGTTACATACGTTGATGTCTAGTTTCTGGAATAACGCAATATCTCTTACACACACTTGGATGTTGGACAACGGGTCCGAATCTTGACCGCTGGATGAAGAGCCTCCTGGCTGGTAATCCACGCCCTTGATGTAAAACTAAAGGTCAGTATTGTAAAGGTCAGTATTGTTGAAGGCTACTCCTGCTGGGAGCGACTCGGGAAAGGTCATACGGGCTGCTTAGTGACGCTGTCAATAAAGTGTCTTCCTTTCACGGTGATGGGGTTGATCAAGGCGGCTACTGTGTAAGAGAATGCTAAAAAATGAAGATATAGCATGGTGGGTGTTTTTTGTTGGAGAAACCAGTTGACACAAATGTTGCTTCCAGACCAGCGGGAGCGGGGGCATTTTTTTTCGCACCCGCTTTTTGCAATTGTGCGACCCTACGGCCGGGACATATAAATGCGGACTGAAGCTGTTTTTGAATAAGACCCCACGGAGAAAGAAGCAAGGTGATTTTTTGTTTGTAAGAGGAGCAATTAAGAAAGTGCCAAAAAAAAAAAAAGATCACTATAGATATGTCAAGGGTCGTGTAGAGGATAACAATGGAACTGTCTACCAACTACTGTGGGTTTCGCACTACCGATGGATGCAAATTTCGAAGCGCTTTCGCCAAGGACAAAATGGTAGTCACCCCACCACTTCGCCCGTAACCAAACCAAAATTTAGGTGTCGATCGCCTGCTTTATCAGATACCTGCAATCCTTTCGCCCAATTCTGTACTAGTTTGCTACCAACTACCCAAAAATTTGCTCCTCACTTTCATGTGTGCCAAATAATAGGTTACGAAAAACATACTGAACGTCAATCATGAGAGGTTTTTAAGACACTAGAACTGTTTATAAATTGACATAATTTACCAAGAGAATTTTCTCTCTGTACTTTCCGATATAGTGTAACGGCTATCACGGTTCGCTTTCACCGAGCAAACCCGGGTTCGACTCCCGGTATCGGAGGTTTCTTTTCTTTTTTTTTGTTTTCCTAAAGAAACACAAAACACCTGCTTTAAAGATACATTACGCACACGCTACAACTAACCATTGGCTAACGTTAAATTTATATTAATCATCAATCTTACTTCTTCTTCGATCCCGTCTTTCCGTCGGGAATGGTGTATAGGACCATCTCCTCACCCTCAGAAAGGTCCCTTTCGACCTTGTAGTAGCCCTTTCTTTCGAACTGGATGATATCTCCCTTCTTCAATTCTTTAACGTTCAAGTCAGCATAAGCGTGGGCTTTGAACTCAGTGACTGGTGTGATGTAGTCTTCAAAGTTATCAGCCTCCTCCAACTTGTCCTTGGTGATCAAGTGATCGAAGTCAACGAGCTCAACCTTAGTCTTGTCATTTGTGTTGGCCAACCAAGTAACTTTTTTCTCGGTTTTACGGAAGTCGCCCTCCAAATGCAACTCAGCTTCGATAGACTTGACCGTATTGCCCTCCTTATGAATTTTTTTGATTATGACATTACCCCAGTCCATGAAAGTGACTTCTTCACCCTCAGCGAAACTGGCAGCGTCAGCTTGCTCTACCAATACCTCGTTACTGAATAAGACCTTTTTGAGGCCCACCTCCGGGTTCTTCTTGTGCTTGGGCTTTTCCTCTGCAACTGGAGTTGATGGACCGTTGGAAAGGTGGACCGGTACGGCGTCGGTGGATTCAATAGCAGTATGCCTAGGTGCGACCGGGTCGATGACTTTCTTGTTCAACGCCCAGATGCTGGACCATTCCATGTTGATGATGTTTTTAGAGGGCCCCTGCGAGATGATGAAGTTCCTCAAACCTTCAACTGTCATACCTCTTCTTCTAACACCTCTAACGGTTGGGAACCTAGGATCGTCCCAGTTCAGAACAATGCCCTTGTCAACAAACCATTGCAATTTTCTCTTGGAGAGTAAAGTTCTCATAAAGTTGACTCTTCCAAAGTCCCAGATGTCGACATGACGCAACTTCAAGGCTTTTTGAATCCAATCGTATTGGGGGTTACGGTCTCTGTACTCGTTGGTTCTCAAAGAATGGGTAACACCCTCAATTGAATCAACCACAGGAACGCAAAAGTCGTAAGTTGGGTACATTTTCCATTGAGTGCCTGTTCTGTGGTGAGGAGTTAAGTTGCACCTGTAAATCACAGGGTCCCTCAACGCCTTGTTAGGGTTAGTGTAGTCGATCTTAGCTCTCAAACAGTTTTTCAAGCCAACCTCGGTTCCGTTCTTCATTTCTTCAGTGAATATCCTCAATGTCTCTTCCACTGGTCTGTCTCTCTTCTCAGAGGCAATTCCGTCCATTCTTTGCTCTCTCATGGTTTCTAATGGAGTGTCATCACAGTAAGCTTTATTATCTTTGATCAATTGAAGAGCCAAGTCGTACATTTGGTCAAAGTAATCGGAGGAGTAGGTGACTTGATCACCCTTGATGCCCAAAAGGGCCAAGTCCTCAATGATGGCATCTTGGAACTCTGTCTTCTCTTTGGAAGGGTTTGTATCGTCGAAACGAATAATCAACTTACCTTTGTATTCATGGGCAAAGTACTCGTTCAAGATGGCAGCCTTAACATGTCCAATATGCAAGTATCCAGAAGGTTCCGGAGGGAAACGTGTGACGACTTGTCCCATCTTGGCGTTTGGCAAGTTAATGGCAAAGTTGGCCTTGTGGGTCTCCTTCTTCTCACCTTTGGATGCCTTAGCAGACTTTCTCATCTCATTGATGGCCTTCGTAGTCTTCTCTGCCACATCGAATCTAGGGTCTGCCCCGATGAAGTTGTACCACCTGGAAAGGTTGATGTAAACCTCGTTCTTAAGAACTGAGCCCATAACGGCATTGGCTCTCAACACACCCCATACCGCAATATCGGCCAAAGACAAAGAGTGGCCCACAATGAAGGACCTGAAGTTCAAGTGAGTGTCCAAAGTCTCCAAATCAGTGGCCAAAGCCTTGAAGTTCTTGTTAGCCAATTTCTCTAAAGCGAACGTGACCCAAGAAGACGATTCCTTGGCGGTTTCAGAGATTGAGGGGGCCAAGGATGCAAGGATTTGCAAGACATCGGCCTCGCCCGCACTCAGCTTACCGTCAATAGTAAAAGAGGCCGTGGCATTGGAAGAGTCGACAGCCTTTTCATCAACATACTCGACACTCAAGTCTGCTTTGGATTCTGCCTTCACAAATTCAGAGGCGATAATTGAAGGGTAGGCAATGAAGGGTGCCTTTGAGGCAATCGTCAACGTAGGCATTTTCGCTGGTGTTGGTGAGCGGTGATTGAGAAGAGAGATTCAGGAGTGGAAAAAATCCTCCCGGCCCCGCCACGTGACCGGCGTAGCTGGGCCGCGCTATCTTGCTGACAAGTATAATCTAAAGTCATCACCACCCAAAGATCGTCCTGATTAAGGAGTGAATCCAGCATGTCCTCACGGCAGAGTGGAACTGCTCGCCCCACTGCAAAACGGTCGCCGTCCATTCTCGTCACCGACTCTAGAACAAATGTCATTAAAGGCACCAGGGCTCCGTTCGCAGGGCAGAGCTACAAAAAACAGCAGCAACAGCAGCAACAGCAGCAGCAACAAAAGGATTCAGTCTCCAACCATTCGCGGAATAGCCATGGCTCATCAAGCATACACCGAAAGGTTTCGCCCCGGACCAATAAGTATACGGATATCTCTGTGGACAAGCTCTTAAGTGGACTGAGCGATATACCATCTGCCCAGAGCCGATTACCCCTCTTCAATCAGAACAGCCGGATTGCAACCCCACCAAAAAGCATGTCACCTCCTGTGAACTCACCTTCCTTAGATCAGAAACGCAGAAACATTCTATCGCAACACTTGCCGGCCAGAACTTCAAAGAATTCTCAGCGCTTGGTACTAATTCCTGACATTCACGGCAGCCAGCAGTCCCGTGGGAACCCTATGCCCGCACTCCCCGAGCAGCGGAACCAGGAGCCCCAATTCCAGGTCCAAAGAAGCAGGGCAGAGCTCCTACCCAAAGATGCCCGAGCCAAAGAACTTAGTAGAGTCACTGCTTACTATATCTGTGAAGAGTTCAATTTACAGTCTTTACTGTGTTTTTTGGAGAAGGTCCACAATGTACAGCCACGGATTTACGACGAAGCGCTCTACATTCCCTATACATTACCTCTCCTCCCTGCGTCTGATGGATTCAGAGTCAAATCTAATGACTCCGCCAAGTCTCTACCAGGCAAACGCTATGTTGAAAAGATGATCAACAAGAGTGAGCAGATTGATCACTTGTATGAATACTACTCAGGGGTAGAGACTCCGGAAGATGCAAACAATTACTCTATGGACCCAGAGATAGGTGCCACAGATAACAGTGGACCCTTTGATCCTTCCGAGCCCCAGTTCTTTGCGCCGCCCATTGATGACTCTGATGACGATACCAGCACGAAAAATAGCACCGAAATTAAGGACAGCAACAACTCCAAGGTGAATTCTACTATGGAACCTGGAAATGGAAGGTCCAAAGATTATGGCAAGGAATTATTACCCACCGAGGCTCACTCAGAGCTCCTCAAGCATCATGCTGAAATGTTTGTATTGGAATACGGAATTGTTGTGTTTTGGAACTTTTCTGAGATTCACGAGAAGAACATTTTGGCCGACTTAGCATTTGCATCCGAGATCCCGGAACCCATCTTATTGAACCCGATTGATGAACAAGATATCGAGACGGAGGAGTTTCACTTTGAGTACGACTCCCAGATACATAGGCCGCGGATTTTCAATGACATGATCACTTTGAGAAGCGGGGACCACCTCATCAAGCTCACAATGTCATACGCCATAGCCCAACTGACGAAGTTGTGTCTTTTCGAAAGCAGAATGGTGCACAGTTTGCAGCTGATATCGAAGTTGCCAAAGAAGCTTGCTCTTACCGGGAGATTAGGACTCAAGAGACAACAGCTCTTGAAAAAGTCAGGAAAGCTATTCAAACTTCGCGTGGATGTGAACCTTTCAAGCTCCATCTTAGACACGCCGGAGTTTTTCTGGTCCAGCGAACCGGCATTGCATCCCCTCTACAGTGCCATTAGAGACTACTTGGAAATCGAGCAAAGAGTACAGGTACTCAATGACCGGTGCAAAGTGTTTTTGGAGTTCCTGAACATCATCAGCGACAGCATCAACGAGTCCAGTACGTCCCGGATCACCATGATGATCATTGTGATCATCTTTATCAGTCTTGGGGTGAGCATATTTGAGTTTTTCCTCGAGATAATTTAATACGACACTCTCTCATGGTTTTGATGTCTATAGCCGAAAGCTCCAAAAATATCACTAATATGTAAGGATCGATCGCAGGGGACGTACTGAAACAATGCGCGCGTAATTTTCAGAAAGTACTCCTAGCCCTGGCAAGCATCGTAACGGCCCATGTTGCCGTCCAGTTACGAGCTCGGAGAAGTTGGAAGCAGCAACAATCACGACTCATATCCAAACCAGAACCCTCAAGCACACGTACAGAGAGGGCCCGCCGCCAGCGCCCCTCCTCACACCATGGAATATTTGGACAAGGATGTAGATATGGAGGATGCACCCAAAGTGCAATTCGTGTCTGATTTTGTGTCGGAAACCCGAAATCGGCGACAGTTCGAGGAAATTGGTGATGACATGGATGTTGACCGCTTCATGTTGAAGACGGAAACAATCCCAGTCCAGGGAAACATCTCATACTTGACCATCGACACAAACTTCATTTTGTCCCACCTAGATGTGGTGGAACAGATCCGGCGCTTGAGCCACGATTACCATTTAATAATAATAATACCGCTCGAAGTGATCCGTGAGCTTGACGGGCTCAAGAGTATGAGGAGCAGCGACTCACGTGACGGCAAGAGTATAAGCAGGCTAGCAAGAGCAGCCATCTCGTGGGTCTTTGAGGCTTTGGCAGTTAAGGACTCGAGTGTCAAAGGTCAGGCCAACAAACAGAAGATCCACAAGTACGCCCGTAAGGATGATGCCATTCTAGACTGCAGTCTATACTTCAGGGACCAGTTCCCACACTCGCTCCACATTCTCATGTCAAATGACAAGAACCTCTGCCTGAAGGCGTTGATCAATGATATTTTGACGATTTCGTTCCAAGAAAACATGAGTGCTCAGGTGATTGCAGAGACGGTTTACCAAGAAAATTTGCATCGGTTTGGCAAAATCGACGCCCCGACGGTAGGCGTGCGTCAGGTGGAGGTTCCGGTGTCCAACATCCCCAATGAGGAAAAGACCGTGGCCGAGGTGTGCAGTACCATTTACAAAGAAGTGTCCATTCTAGTGCAGTCAATTGTGGGACGATGTATGAAGGTGGAGTACGGGGACGACTTAGATTTGGTGCGCGACTATGACCCCAATAGCAGCGCGTCATTAGATGAATTGGTGCAGCAAATCATCCGGTTCTGGATCCCAGTCTTCTCGCACCGGTTGCAGACGCGCCCCTTTGAGGAGGAGGACAAGCGCAAGGTTCCGGTGCACGATTACGTGCCCCAGGACGTCCGCGAGTTGAAGGAGTTTGTAGAGTTCTGGTCGGAATGCTTGACCGAGCTCTACGAAGGAGTCATGAGCAAGACGGAGGTCCAAAGCCTCCGAGTGTTGATCGAGCGCTGGTCTAAGTTGAGTCAGTTCCACGTCTAGCAGTTCATGTCAAAGTTGTTCGCCCGCACGGCTATCTTCTCTTGATATAGCCTATTTGCAGCCGCTTTCTCAAGCTCGTGCTTCTCGTCGCAGGTGCTCCTGCCGCGCGGGGGTTCTCTCTCTTCACAGATGCTGCTGCTGCTTCCGGGCCAGGGTTCTCTCTCTTGATCTTGATCTTGTGCTTGAGCTCCTCCTGTTCATCTTCATCGTGAGCCCGTTTCACACTTCGATGTTCCTGGGTTCCACCCAATGAGCCCCCTGAGTTCGAGGCATCACAGACACAGCCGGCCTTCCAGGTTTCTCGATCACGAATTGCCAGTGTCACACATGAACCAGAGCCCTCCGCACCCACGAGTTTCGAGTAGTCTTTGAGAGCGTTTTCGGCAAACTTGTCGAGGAAGGTCTCGTCGAGAACACGTCGCTCCTCCGGGTTTTGCCGCTTGTACTTATCCATGAGCTCTGTTCCATTGACTGTTTTGTAATTCTCTTCAAGATACAAGGTATACTGCTCTTTCACAGCGATCGCTTTTCGCAATTGGTGCACCTGGAAGAGAAGATAACTGTGGTTAGCAAAGCCCAGAAGGCACAATGACAGGAAGAAGGAGCACGACACCTGCGCAGGGCATTTGCGGGCCCTCATGGTCCAAGCAACGTCCTTGCTTAGCTGCACGGTCAAAGTAATGATGTCGTCAGAAAACGTGAAGCGTACTTTGCACCCATTGTCGGCGCGGACAGTCGCGCCGTCCGCATCTATAGTGGCGTCGGACGAATCAATGCTGGCAAAGAAGGACTCCAATTGCACCGAGAGATACTCGATTTTGTGGGAGTCGAAATCCACCAACCCAAGCTTCGTAGCCGCGATGTTGATGTCGGCCGCCGAGGGCTCGTCCCTCCACACCAGGTGCATGTCGGTAACGTAGAGGGAGTAAGGCGCACCCACGCCTCTCGTGTACCCCCAAATAAACCCCCCCTCTTTCGCTGAGAGACGATCCCAGACTCGAGGCAAACGGAGACCGGCGTGGCTAGCGAAATGACCGTGCTTGTTCATACAGTCGATGCACTTGTGGAGATTGTCTTAGACCGGTTGGCACGGATCACGGAAAAAAGGTTGGTTGTTTTGGTTGGCGGTGTTCCCGGTGCAGGGAAAAGCACCTTGGTGGAACGCATTGTCAACGACCTTGAAACACGCCACATCTCGGCAAAAGCAATTCCCCAGGATGGCTACCACCTCTACCGAAGCCAACTTGAGCAAATGGACGACCCCCTCGAGGCCGTTCGGAGGAGAGGCGCCCCGTTCACGTTCGACGCCAAGCGGTTTGTCGCTGACGTAAGCAAGCTCCTTACCGACGCCTCCGTGGCGTTTCCGCTGTTTGACCATGCCAAAAAGGACCCCGTGGAGAACGATATAGTCATTGGGCCCCAGGTCCGCATTGTGTTCGTGGAAGGCAATTACGTGGGGTTGAGCGAAGACCCGTGGGGCCAGTTGGCTCGCGTGGCGGACCAGCTCTGGTTCCTAAGAGTAGACTTGGAGCTTGTGAAAAAGAGACTTGTGCAAAGACATGTCGCCAGCGGAGTGTGCAGTTCGTTCGAGGAGGCTACTGTGAGAGCGAACGGGCTGGACTGGCAGAACGCTCAGTACGTGATGCAACACACTCGCGACGCTGACGTAGACATCAGCCTAGCCGAATACGAGGGCCAAAGCTCATGATGTGATTTTCAAATTTTTTTTTTTTCATTTCCATCCATAGGCATGGCGCTCTAGCACGTAAGCTTTTTATGCTCAACCACACTCATGCCCCATCAAGTAAGCTTTGTGTGGCCCTATTGCAAGAGCACATCTACGTTTGTCGAAATCTACCCCCAGGTAGACCCAGGGGAACGCCTCTTGGAAGCGTGCCCCATCTAATCAGGCCAGAAATCCAACCAAAACACGCTAGACCGGCATATACTTATGCGTTGCGCTAGCATGGCTGGCTTGATATGGACGTCATGCACTAGAATGGCTGACTTGATATGGACGTCATGCACGTGAACAGGGCACATGTTATAAATTACGAGTATGCGTTTTCGCTGCCTCGCAGGTACGAGCTAACGGGCAGACATCATGCGACTTTCATCCGCCGCACAATAAAACCCGGACCATCACCTGCGCTTCAACAGACACCACGGAGTCCAGCACTTGCTCATCTCATCACCGAATTCTTTACACAACAGGCATGAGTATTATTCACGACAAGTCGCGCCCCATTCGAGAAAGGATGGAGGCGCTCGTGCGCTTGAAGCAACAGGAAATCACCACTGCAGTGGCCGAGTTGGACAATGTCCAGTTCCACACGGATGCCTGGGACAGAAGCGAGGGCGGCGGTGGCCAATCGATGGTTCTCCAGAATGGAGACACTTTTGAGAAGGGCGGCGTCAACATCTCCGTGGTGCACGGCAAGTTGCCAGCTGCTGCGGTGAAGAGAATGAGAGCCAACCACAAGAATTTAATGGGCAGCTCGGATGGATCCGTCAACTTCTTTGCGTGTGGCTTATCGTTGGTGATCCATCCCCACAACCCGCATGCACCAACGACCCACTTAAACTACCGGTACTTTGAGACCACCGACCCTGAGACAAATGAGCTTACAGCATGGTGGTTTGGTGGAGGCGCAGACTTGACGCCGGCATACTTGTACGAGGACGACGCCAAGAACTTCCACCTCAAGCACAAGGAGGCATTGGACAAGTATGACCCGGAGCTTTACGGCAAGTGGAAGGCGTGGTGTGACAAGTACTTTTTCATCAAGCACCGGAACGAGACGCGGGGCATCGGCGGGATCTTCTTTGACGACTACGACGAAAAGGACCCGAACGAGATCTTGAGTATGGTGGAGTCGTGCTTTGACGCGTTCATTCCTGCATACATCCCACTCGTCAAGGCCCACATGAACGACCCTTACACTCCAGAACAAAAGAATTGGCAGCAAATCAGAAGGGGGCGCTATGTGGAATTCAATCTTGTGTTGGACAGAGGCACTCAGTTTGGCTTGCAGACGCCTGGCAGCCGCGTGGAGAGTATATTGATGTCGCTCCCATCCACGGCGAGCTGGGTATACGACCACCACCCGGAACCTGGGAGTGAGGAAGAAAGGTTGTTGGAGGTGTTGCGTACGCCCCGTGAATGGGTATAGCCTAATGGTTTCGCCTCGGGTGGAATGGTTTCGCCTTGGAGGCGGTGTGCAGGACCATTGTATAATCACGTGTGTAGTCACGGCACCCACGGTATGGATTGATACTCACAGTAGAACGGAATAATGCTGCCTTCTGTCTTCCGATATTTTGTCCTCTGCGCGTTTCGCCATGTCTCAGCCGGGTAGTACGTTGACAGTGTGCGGGCCATACCCAGTCGTGTCCAGTCCATATCCAGTCCATGTCCAGTCCATATCCAGTCCGTGTCGAGTCCGTTTCCTGCTCATGTCCAATTCATACCCTGTCCATGTTCCATCCACATGTATCACTGTATTCCGACTGCTGCAAAACCGCCTAATATATTAACGACGTCTCTTCTCTAGCAATTGTATGGTCGTGCCTTCGCATGTGTCATGCTCGATCACGCCGTGCAGGTTCGTGCATTTAGTCCCTGAATTATCTAGCTTGATTCAAACTGATGCGGCCCAAGCAGGGAAAGAATGTCTCGGCGCCGCTACAGGCCACCGCTGCAGACGGGTACCGAGCCCCACGAATCCAAACATTGCTACCCACACCCTCCCGCGCCGCCAACACGTGCGGGCTCTGCCCTGCTTATTGACTTGACCCACATGGGCGGCGGGCGCGCCTGCATACAGCCACGCCGCACCATTTCCGCCCGCTATGCTAGCACTTTTTTCCTTTCTTCCTGCTTGTAATGACCTAGGTCTTCTCATTCCACATTTTATATTCCCGCTGCCCCCTCCTCCCATTGGATGAACTAATTTTGGAAGCAACTGTGTTGATATTCCCTCTGTTCTATAAACGAAGCACGGCTCGGCTATGGTAAGCACTTTTCCTGTTTATGGCCCAACGTTGTTTTTTTTTCTTCTGAGAGGTTTCCCAGCTCCTAGCCCCACACACGAATCTGGAATTTGCTGAGTACGCCAGCTAGACTCGCCCAGGAACTCCCTCCCACCACCGCCCCTGAAATGTCCGACCTAGAATCCTTTGCAGATTCAGAAAACATGCGCTCCGCGCACCCAAATACTCAAAGAACCGATGAGGCCTTGATGGACCACCGCAACCAGGCAGAAGCACTTCCGCCCAATTCCAGTAGCACGACCTTTGACCAGTCCCAAAAACACCGCGTGCCCACGGACCCTTCTCATTACGGAAGAAACTCCAGGTCTCATTCTATCTCTGCTCACGATGAAGAGGCTCGCATACACATCAAGCCCAGGAAATCCGTGAGGGGATCCAGACCGCAGGTCCCGAATAATGACTTGCCTCGAGTGACCAAACTGAAGACAAATGACTCCGCTCTTTCGGCCCCCGATGTCAATATTGGTGCTCATTACCCCCGAAGAGAGCGCCGCCCCTCCAGAACGTCTATTGACCTGGAGGCAGACTCCCACGCCTCGAGATCATCGCAAGAAACCGAGGAAGACGTGTGCTTTCCAATGTTACGGGAACACGTCAAAATCAACGGGATCGATTTCGATGAGATCGAAGACTTCATTAACGAGGAAAGACAAAGGGGCACATATATGGAAATGGCCTCGCGCGCCCAAGATGAGGTACCCACATCCAATCTCAGCAACAACGCCAAGAAATATTCTCCCAAAAACATCTTGAACCGAACAACCTCAGTGGCTTCGGAAATTAGGCCCCGTGTGTCTGAAAATCCATATTATCTCGAAGCATCCATGAAGGCTTCAGACTCCTCCGATGACTATTTGAGAGACGAGAAAAGGGACGACGAGTCTTCCGAAGTGGTGAGATTTGGAGGAACAAATGTAGATGGCAAAATCGAGTTGCCAGTAAGGTTCTCGTTTTTTCACTCCGACAATGAGGAAACCATCCATTCGCCCGATATTCCGTCTTTGGTTCAGCCAGGAAAGACCTTCAGTCAGATATTTAAGAATGGGGTCGGCACATGGTGGTTGGACTGCACCTGTCCAACAGATGAAGAAATGAAAACATTGGCCAAAGCTTTTGGAATCCACCCCTTGACTGCGGAGGATATTCGGATGCAAGAAACGAGAGAAAAGGTGGAGTTGTTTCACAATTATTACTTTGTGTGCTTCCATACTTTTGAACCAGACAAAGAGTCGGAGGATTATTTGGAGCCTATTAACGTCTACATTGTTGTGTTCAGAGAAGGGGTGCTTACCTTCCATTTCAGTCCAATTCTGCATCCCGCCAATGTGAGAAGAAGAGTTCGCCAACTTCGCGACTACGTTGTTGTAAGTGCTGACTGGATTGGGTATGCATTAATCGATGACATCACAGATGGATTTGCTCCTGTCATCACCGGAATCGAGTACGAGGCCGATGCTATCGAGGACTCAGTGTTGGACTCGGCGCTGTTCAACTTCAGTTCAATTCTCCGCAAGATTGGTCAATCGAGGCGCAAAGTCATGACATTGATGCGGCTTCTTTCCAACAAAGCCGACGTTATCAAGATGTTCGCAAAGCGATGTCTCGAAGAAGATTATCTGCACGCACCTCATGGCGGAGCCTCTAGAGCAAACCTTGCGAGCCTTGCAGTCATTCCTGGTGATAACGATACCACCGCCGGCGCTAATTCAGCTAGCGGTATGCGATTTGGGCCCAACCCAGGCGCTCCGTCAAACATGATGTCCCATTTCCAATCCCCTCTTGGACGCGTCCAGCCAAGGGCAGACATCGCATTGTACTTGGGCGATATTCAAGATCACGTTGTCACGATGTTTCAGAACTTATCTGCATACGAGAAGATATTCAGCAGAGCCCACTCAAATTATTTAGCGCAATTGCAGGTCGAGTCGTTCAATTCCAATTTGATGGTTACGAAAATCTTGGGCAATGTCACATTGATTGGTACACTATTTTTGCCATTGAATGTGATTACAGGGCTATTTGGGATGAATGTGAATGTGCCGGGGCAAGGAAAAAATAATTGGTTCTACGGTATCCTCGGGTGCATGGCACTACTTGTTTTGGCGGCATTCACCACGGTCAAGTGGTGGTTGTCTCGCATGGAAAGAAGAGAAGTGGCTCAAGCAAGTGATAAGAAATCCATCAAAACCTATAGCTTGAAGAATAGGAAGCGAGAAGCTGTCAAGTCGATCATCAGCTTCCCGAAGTATGACTGAGAGGGTGTATTTACGATTCAACTGAATCCTTTACCATACCTGTTTAATATTATTTATCTTGTTTCTTCAGTTTCTTGGCCTTTTTTCGTGCAGGTGCTTCTGGCTCCACAGGGACCCAGATTTCGTTTTCACCTTCCTTTTCCTGCCTGGGGGGCCCGTACTTATTCCTGAACACCTCGTGTCTCCACTGCTTCAAATGCTTGCTCTTGGTGTAGCGCCGCTTGTCCTTCAAAGCTTGTTCCTTGGGCTTGTATGGAGCAAACTTCTTGATGCTGAAATACTTATTCAAGTCTCGGTCGTCGGCCAAGAAGATTTCCCTGGTGGACAAACCGTAACTTTCGGGTGACACTTCCCTGTACTTGAACCGGACCTCGTCGCTTTTTCCCGCGGCTCTTCCTCTCTCTTCCTCGACTTCGTCCCTGATTTTCAATGCGTTGGCCTCGACCAAAGACTGTGCCTTCTCCTTCAATGACTCCTTCTCTTTCTTGGCGGACTTCTTCTCTTTTAGGGCCTTCTTCTTTTTAGTGGTTGGTTCAGCTTCTTCGCCGGGCTCTTGCTGAGCATCTCCAGACATTTCAGGCTCGTCGTCATTTTTGGATTTCTGTTCATCATGGAACTCGGCCATCAACTCATCATCCTCACCCCATTCGGGCTTGCCCATCTCGGACTCGTAGTAGTGGTCGTTGAAAATCTCCGCCATTTTGCCATCCCAGTCGGCATCGTCAAAATCATCATTTAGCAAGGAATCTCCGAAAACACGCTCGATTCTTTCGTCGGCAATATCACCGCCAACCGCTTCTTTGATTCTCGAGAGTCTATCCATGACTTTGTTGATTTTCTGGGTCTTTTTCTTTTGCAACTCCTGCTCAATCTCTTGCTTCTCCTTCTCTTTGATGGCATGATTCTTTTCCCTGGCTCTTTTACGGGCGTTCGTTTTGCCTCTCCTCAAGGTGGCTTGGTTACGAGCGTACGAAACAATTTCTGCTGCGTTTGGATCCTCGAATCTGAAATTGTATGCTCTTTCGAAGTCTTCCACGGCATCGTCAAAGTCCTGCTCGTCTTCATTGTCCATCTGGTCCAAATCAATCACCTTGTCGTTTTTTTTGGGGATCCACGCCTCGTTTTTGAGGTACAGCGACAAGAACTCCTCGGCATTGGTATTGGGATCCACCAGGGCCATTGGATCCGGGGCCTCCTTGGGTTGCGGCTGGGCCTTTTTCTTTTTCAAAAACCCGTCGTCGTCCTCAGACTCACTGCCGCCCTCGTTTCCTTTGAACGCATTGTCGATATCTTCGAGCAACTTTTCCCTCTCCTCTCGCTCCGCCACTACAAAAGGCTTTTCGCCGTCCACCGTCCCAAACTCGTTATCTTCATCTTCTTTGTAGCCTCCCGATAGCAAATTCATCCGATGATAATCCTTCAAATAGAGAGGCTTGTCGCGCGAGCTCTTGGAGAGCTCCACCTCGGCGTCGTCAAAGAATTTGGCATTGGGGTCTAAAAGCTTCTTTGGGTCTTCTTTGATTGCATGTAGCACGGTTTGAATCTGCTTCTCGACGTTTTGGGTCAACAATTCCCCGTACTCATCTTCGACCTCCGACTCCGACGAGTCTTGTTCTTCTTCCTGGTCGGTCCCCGCCAGGGCCTGTTCTTCGGGGGCCTTCCCATCGGCGGCACCTTCTTGCGGAACACTATGCTGCTGGGCCAAGTTGGCCTCTGCCTCACGGGCCTTCTTGGAGGCGGACTTTTTTCTCGGCATTGTGATGTGTTGTGGAGCGGTCTGAAATGCCATCTCATCGCGCATACTCATGTTTAGTCCGCGGACTGCACACAGGCATGCTGCCTGGCCAGTGTAGTTCCATTTGGCTCTTCAAACTCCCACCACAACTGGAGCAGAAGATGCGGTCATGCTGCACCTGCATACTATGTATTCACACGTGTGATGGATGTTCATGGGGCTTGACCATCAGGTTTTCTTGGAGTGTATGGGTCCTGCAGCGAGTCCTGAGGACGTGGTGTGGAGGGACATTTTAGTGCTTGACCAAATCTCAATTCGCAGTGCGGCGGTACTCGTCTCGGCCCACCAAAAGTGCATGAAACCGCGCCAGAAAAAAGCGTCCCCATAAACCACCCCATGACACCAACACTCTAAGAAGCGCCCAAAAGTATCCATCCACGGCACGGCCCCTACTACTCAAGATTACTCAATAATACCGGCTCACCATGAACCGACCCCTGCCCTTTCTACGTTCCCACTTCAAGCTTGGATGGAGCATACGACAGAACCAGCGGCCCCGAGAAAAGCCGTCCATCAGGGCCATTCGACGGCCGTTTGCCGCCACCCAACCGATTCGTGGTGCCTCTTGTACATATTGGTTGAGAGACACCGCCAAGGGCTCTGATCAAAAACCACCCGAGTGTTGTAAGCCCCACAAACTAATGACTGAAGACAAGCTCGTGACTGAACACAAGCTCGTGACTGAGCATAAGCAGGGCCTGGGCTCTGCGGCACCTGTCGCTGATTCGGCAGCCATAAACAATACCTTCCTGGCTCGCTCAAATGTGCCAGCTCAAGACTCTACTTGGGCAGAAAAAGAGATCATCCAACTATACCAAGATGCAGACTTCTTGACAATGTACGACAAGTTGAAAACTTTCGAAGCTCAGGGCATTTCTATTTCCAACGACATTGTGGCTGAAATCATGGCCAACGTTTATGAAAATCCACCGATTGATAGCTCCGTCAATTATTTACTACAATCCCTGGTGGAACAGCCATTATTCTTCATCAAGTACAGTCTACGACTGCAAAGCCGCTACTCCAGTTATTCCACGCATGTCAAGCACTTGTACGATATCGCAGCGCTGCTTGAAAAGAAGCAATCCCTTGCCCCTAGCATTAACGACCAATTTTTGAAGACATACATTTGGCTATGTTACCACATGGAGGACCTCACCACTTTGCAACGTTTACTGTACAAGTACCTCCAAAGCCCCACTTACGACACACGTACATTGAGCTACATCATCAACGCCTTCACATATAGTTATGATGTTGAGTACGCCAAGTCTTTGTTTATAAGTATCATCGGAATGGGCCGCCCTTTAGATGAGTCCCTATTGTCCTCGACCCTTTTCGCATTCATAAGAGTGAAGGCACTTCATGACAACAATAGAGAGATATATCATGCTTGGATGGCCCTGGCTAACTGTGAGAGTCCTCACCCGAAAACGGTAGCAATGTTTGCCAACCAAACCTATATGTATGGCACCGAAAAGGAGATTGCTGCCGTTGAAGCAGATATTCAGTCCCTTGGCTACGAGAATAATTTTCTCGTCCAAATCACAAGAACGCAGACCGCCATAGTATTGAAAGATACAAACAAGAAGAAGACCATTTCCCAAGACGAGATCAAGTCGATCCTTGAGGTCCGCAATACTCTAGGAAGAACAAAGTACGCTTTGAAAGTCTATTACGAGTCGTATATTCGGTTCTTCTCTATTCATTGCGATATGACCATGATCCAATTCATCCTCAAGGAAATGAAGAAAGACGGCATTCCCCTCTCTAGATACTGCTATGAAATGATCTCAAACCACTATGTCAGCGACGCCAAGTTTTTCCAGCTCTTCCAGTTCATGAAGAGATTCGTGACAAAGTACACTCAATTCGACTTGTTTTTTGTCCGTCAGATGTTTCATGCTTTCATTAAATCCTACCCCCACCATGCAGAGACCTTCTCCAGAACATTCGATATGTGGATCCAAGAATCGCCAAACCTATCAAGCCATGACAAGCATGTGCTTCAAGGAGAGTGCCAGGTGAGTCGGTCCAATTCTTCAATGACTCCATTCAAAAACAGCCCCACAGAGCTCAAGAACAAAAACAAGTACTCTTCTTCAAATTGGGCCATTCTTGGCTCTTCGTCTGGCAGCTCTCATGATCGCTCCCATAAGAAGCACTTGGTACAGTCCACAGAGGAAGAAGGTATCAAGAATCTTTTGAGGAAAGGGATTAGACCGCATTACTTTTTCATTGAGGACCTCCTCAAGAAGCTGAACAAGCGGGAGCGAACTAA
>NKZP01001286.1:548-15181 GCA_002370765.1 Metschnikowia similis
AAACAGAAACAGAAACAGAAACAGAAACAGAAACAGAAGACAAAAGACAAAAGACAGAAGATAGAAGACGAGAAGGACAGGAAGGACAATGAACTCTGCGCATGGTGATATTTTAACGCATATGCTTGCTGGGATGATTCTCGAGCTTGGGAGTGGCACGATTCATGGGTGCTTGTTGGGGATCAAGAGTCCAATGCGCATGGCCCCACAAACGCATGGCCACGAGACTGAAACAGGGGTTCGCATATCTCGTGACTGTTGCAGTGGCCTTGAGCAGCGCCTTTGGGCCTCGTCTTCGGTTGTCTGAAAATCAACATCCAAGTCTTCCAGCGGGTTTCCAGCAATATAATGGCTTCCTGACAACCGGGTCTTGAAACAAGTCACGTGGGGGAGGTGACCTGAACACGTGGAATGGAAAGATGAACACGTGGAATGGAAAGATGAACACGTGGAATGGAAAGATGAACACGGAAATGGAAATATGAACACGGGAATGGAAAGATGAACACGTGGAATGGAAAGATGAACACGGAAATGGAAAGATGAACACGGGAATGGAAAGATCAACACGTGAAATGGTAAAGGGTGAGTTGATCATGGGGAAGAACATCGGGGAATGCGATGGGTGCCTCTAGAACTTTGGCCATGGCGGTAATGATGTTTGTTTTGCATGCCAAGACATGTGGAAGGGGTGGTGTTTGCAGCCAGCATGATGGGCAGATGCTGGGCGGGTATAAGAGTCTGGCAGCCAAAGTGAGGAGGTGGGTTGTTTGACAGGTGTGCGCGGCGCTAATCCCTGGCAGGATGAGCCGCCGGCACGTGAGCTCGCGCGGCGGCGAGTTCCGAGGTGGTCACGTGACCATACGCTTTGCGGGGAGGGGGGCACTGTACTGCCGATCCGGTGCCGGTATCGCACCCGTACACCCGCCAGGCACGTGCGGGTGATGATTAGGCTCAAAACGCATGCCCAACAAAGTCTTCGGGTCCCTTCGTGCATCAGCTTGGTATTGGGGATGAGGCCAGCTGGACGGGTGTTTGGCCGAAACAAGCCTCAAGCGCTGCATGCAGGAAATGTGCCCATATCCTGGAGCATCCACCGCCGTGGGCTTCTTTAACCACGACACAATCCCATACGAGCTGCTAATTGATTTGGTACAGACACAAATGTGCTCATGTACGGGGCCAAACCGAGAGGTTCGGAGCATGGGGATTGGAAGCCATGGTTTTGGGATGCACGGGTGGCCGTGGTGTGCCAAAAAACACACTAAGCATCGAGAACAAACGGCACTTTCAATCCAGGTAGATCAGGGACACCCAGGCCAGACCATAGGGAAGAGGAGGCCCCTCTAGTACAGGTATGCATGTGTTAAAGACCAAAGACTGCACGCAGACCTGCATACAACGACAAGGTTCCCCGCAATGCACAGGCATTGCATACCCGGCAGCCCCGGCCTCGTCTGAACAGGCTAGAATTAGGGCGAATGACTCGGAGAATTCAGCAACTTTAAACGACCCGTACATTCCAGGTGGTAAATATTGTCCAGCCAAAGGAGGGCTGAATGTGGGCCAAGGCACAGCCCAAGACACAGCCCAAAGTGCTGGTGAAACGTGAATTGGTCACCTAGACGGGCTCCTTCCACTCAGGTCACGAGGAAGCCAAACAAAGAACCAGAAATAGGGCCCGAAGCTGCTCGCAGCGGTTGCAGTACATAACGCTCTTTTGGCACCATGCACATGTTGCTTTCTTTGGAGGTATAGTGTTCCCCTAGCGTTTCATGAAGAGAAGCTTGAAAGCCGCTGAGCACCACGTCACCATGTCAAAAAAATTGATCCCGGGCTCCGAGGCCAGCGGATGCCCCCACTATCTTCTGTGCAATGGCTGAAACCGCACCACCGCGAAAACAAAGCCCAGGATCCTTGAGAATGGGGTCTTCCTCCGCTCTTCCCCCAAGAAAGATTGGCGTGTGATGAGCTAGTGGTGTACCCAGTCGGGTTCCGCTCAGAAACAGACTTTGATTTCGCCCTCACATCATATCTGCCGGCGCCAGTCATGCCACACCTTCGTTTTCAAGGCTCTCTGTAACGGAGTGAGGTGTAATGGCGCATTAAAAGGATTCAGCACCTCCATGGTCGGGCATGATGTCATGCCACCTTCTTAAACAGAGACTTTCTCATTGGCTGCGAAACGAATAGTCGCTGGCATGTAAAATCTGGTCAGAACGAAATCGGCACCTGAAAGAAGATATCCTTCGTTATGTTTGACAGCCCACATCTAATTGCATCCCCCAAGTGCCCGTATAAATCATGAAACCACAAAATGCAACCTCATCCAAAAATAAGGGTACGGACTTTAGAGTACTCGACAGAAAACCAAATATAGAGTACCCGACAGTAAATCAACAAGAATATGGCCATAGTCATGGTATTTCATGGCGAAAAACCGCCCCGAGTATCCAAAGGGGCTGTTTAGCAACTGGAAACAATCTGGAGTTGTGGATTTTGCTTCGCACCCATCGCAGAGCCTAAGACCAATTTGGTGGCGTCTATTCAAAATGCGTCCAATGGGTCCAGGAACTCGCCATCAATTTTAATCATTGGTGTTTCTCCCAGGAGCGAGGGCCTCTTATTTATACTTTTCGCGGTGCTGTGCCACTAAATCTTCGGCTGGGCCTTGATTTGCAGCCAGAATCTCAAGGCTGTAAGGAGCGACAATTTGAACCAAATGGAAGCGTTCATCTGTTGTATGAACACAGACATGGAGATAATTCAAATCATTGAGACAAAAGCTCCTTGACGTTCCCCAAAGGAACTCCTTGACGTTCCAAAAATGAGCTCCGTGTTAGGTACCAAAAGAAATCCATGAGCCGGGGTTTCGAATGAGAACAGAGACTTGGGGGGTTGATTATGTGAGATTTGAGCATGGCTTGATGCCCAGCATAAGCTCTCTGAAAACCCTCAAAAAATCGAATGCTTCAAAAAGAGCCATTCCAAACATTTTGGCTCAAGTAATGACTCAAGTGATGACTCAACTGATGAGGCCTTTCCCAGTGACTAGTGCCTCGTGGGACAGCCCCTTCATGCTACCACAGTAGGTCGACAAAAAGTTCTCCAGGTAAGTTCTAAGGCAGGCTTCAAGGCAGGTTCTTCCAGGTATTTGTGTGAAGAATCATGAAGAGATGGTTCCGAGAGGTCCCTCCATAACACACGGTGGCTGAAGAAAGGAGGCGTCAGCAGAAAAGAGGGAATGGCCCTCTCGTTGTCAAGTTGATCTTCCTCTTTCTATAGTGTTTGGGCTATGCAATGCTAGATTGAAGGTTCAACAGGACTCAAAGAGTAGGCCATAGCCGGTCCAAGACAAGACTGTTCAAATACCTAGTTTAGCAACGGATCAAAGAACATGAATCCTCTGGTGGGCGAGAAGGCGGCGATGAACCTCGACAGGCCGCCGCATGAGGTGACAAAGCTCGCGGCTCGTGAACGCACGCTTGTACCATTATTCACCTCTGAAACATCCTGTATGGGTGACTGGGTGATTTTGAGTGCTTGCCAAACTTTCCGAGCCATCTGAGGCCCTTCAAAGAAAAAATTCTCGTTGGTCAAACAATGCCGCTCAAATCACCGAGATAAGCTCACACCTAGTGGTGTGGGATCGAACTGTAACCGACAACTTCAAGGATTTTTCGGCGTCAATAATTGCAGATGTTGGTTGCTAGTCACATTTTTGGCAGCCCCTTATCACATCGTCTTGTAAGAAGGACCCAAACAGAGAGCATGTGAGATCATGAGGCTCTTTGAATTGGCGTCATCGATGTTGTTTGATGACAAGGCTGAAGAGGTCTAGTTGGGAATGACCGGGCGGGACTTTAGAAGCCCCTCATTCAATGCCTGAAAGAAATGCAAGGACCTCAGGGAAGCTATCGAAAGGATGGGAAACTTCATGACCCTCTCGACAAAACCAATGGAAAGAGCCGCCCTCCATGATGTAAGAAACATCTAACTTGGTTGACACATCCTGAAGTTCCGTTATTGCGATGGGGCAATTAGTATTCGGGCAAAGCTTTAAACTCTTTGACTTAGATGTTCGAATCTTTCGATATACCCAGCAGCTAGAATCAAATGATAAAAGGAAGCACAGAAGATTCTGCGTTATATCCAAGTTACTTTGTCTGTCCCCATTAGTCGATGTCCAAGTGCCAAAGCAGCTCTTAGGTGTTAGCGATCCGAAAGCCGCAATCCACAATGCCCACTCACCACGCTCATGATAGGGTTCAAAAAACTGTCAACTTAGAGGGTTCCACCAAGTGCTTGGATCACACAGGGTACTTTGGATGTGAGTTAAATGGGCCAGCTCTGATGCCCCACGTGACATTGATGTGGCTTTTGGCGACTTGGAGAGTGTGCATGTTTGGACAAAACCACACATGTCACATATAAAAGCTCCTCGACCGCACAAACATTTGCTCGGCGGTCTTGTAAGGCGCCACTAACATGTTCCTGGTAATTAAGATGGGAAAACATAGGCGGGGAGTTGAAACATTGAGATTGATGATTCCACTTGTTTAGGACTGCTATGCTTCCCTGAAACGGACTCCTCAGATTCAGATTACCCCGCGGGTAACTCCCAAACTGCATTCCGGCAAAAGCGCCCCTGCGATGACGCGTCCGAGTCACTTCAGTATATCTTCAGCCCAAACATAGCCCTGGTTTTCATTTGAATCACCCCTTAACCACCCCTTTAGACCTGAATGAACCACAATTTAGTCCTGACATTGGCCTGATTAATCCCTGAAATCAAATTTCCCCCTCGGATCGACGGCCCCTACTCCCCAGACCTGGTTCGTTTAGACGGCCCTTCGGTTACCAACGGATGAAGCCACGGCTAGACCAAGCCAAGTTGATCCCCAGACTCTTCTTGCCCCATTCATGCCCCTATTTTTCCCGCTTCTGTTGTGATACGTTATGGTTGCAAAAAGCTGATAGCTTAAAAACAGGGTATGGAGTGCGGCAGCGCTACTATATATACGCGTAGGGCAGACCTGCACAATACACGCAGCCTGTATATAACAACCCCTGATCTTCTGTTGGCGTCGCTGATCCTTTTACAGGTTCGTACTCTTCTTTTATTATGGTTCCTCGCTCCTTGAGCCCAGATGGTATTATTGATTTAGGCAAGAGATTGCTGTTTTGCGTATCCCCTACTTTCACAGCTTCATGTCAGTTTCATTGAGTTTCGTTGAGTTTCATTGAGTTTCATTGAGTTTCATCGAGTTTCATTGAGTTTCGTTGAGTTTCATTGAGTTTCGTTGAGTTTCATTGAGTTTCGTTGAGTTTCATTGAGTTTCATTGAGTTTCATTGAGTTTCATTGAGTTTCATTGAGTTTCATTGAGTTTCATTGAGTTTCATCGAGTTTCATTGAGTTTCATCGAGTTTCATTGAGTTTCATTGAGTTTCATTGAGTTTCATCGAGTTTCATTGAGTTTCATTGAGTTTCAATCGATAGTCTCAATTTACGGCTCCACACACTTCGATACTTGCCACTCTGGACGATTCAGACTTTTTCATCGGGTTTCAAACTTCAGATCCGATACTTCATACCTGCACAACCCCAAGAACTCACCAATCACATCCCTCATACGACAAAGCAGGAAACACAAAAGCAGAGCCTAGCCGCTCTTCATCGCCCTCTGCAAAGGCATCACCTCAGTGAAGGTGAGTGGCCAGGGTTCAAACAAGCTAAACGGGTCCCGAAAGCTCATGTTGTGCCCAGCCAAGAGCTCCTCGAGCAGCCGTATGATATGATCAATCTCCGCGTACGCATGTTCATGGCAAAGACGCCGAAGTCTCTGCAGAGCGATACCAAGCGGTGTCTTTCTCCTTGTGCTCACGAAAAGACGGCTTACTGTTTTGGGTGAGTATAGATCCCTCAGGGTCGATGGTGAAAGGCGAGGGAGGCAAAGCGCCGTTTGTTGACGAGGCGGCGCAGATAAGGTCGGGCGCATCGGAGAGCGTTGCAAAGAGAGAGTTGAGCTGCACCATTTCGTTCAAAGTCTGATGAAAGAGTGCTCTCTTTTCGCTCAAGAGGTTTAACTCGTGGCACCTTGCCCATTTTGCTTGATAAGTGGTGCTAAGCACTGCATCCAAATGCAGGAAGCTCAGCTTGAAGTGCCCAGATTCTGGCGTTTTTTTCGGTGGATGGAATCTCCATGGCTGATTGACAGGGTGCGTGAGGAGTGCTGGGAAAAGAAGCAGCGGCAAGCACCGGGTGCTTCATAGTGGGCGGGCGCTGTACTCATTGTTGGGGATGCAAGCCAGCAACACGGATGATGCAATTTCTATGGTGGCCGCATGGACCAGCAGGATGATTTTGCTGCATCGGTGACTGCAGCGGTGACTGCAGCGGTGACTGCATGGACTGGCTTGGCACTCCCAGCGGGTGTGCTTTCTGGAGGGTGCATTGGGGCTCCTGTATGCCGCGCACATGTGCGTACATGCGCATGCATATGCATCTCCCTCGTTGTCATGGCAAAACCTATTCTTGATACGGTCTTGTCCAAGCGAGATCAAACCACGACTCCAAGTCCGAGCCATGTCCTGTTGGGTTGGCATGACGTCAGCTACCGGTTCTTCCGGCACCTGGTGGCCTTGTTGCGTTCTGGGTGACACAATGTCCCTCTGTTCCTCAATCATAACCCCTCGGCACCATGGACTGGAGTCTTGGTCGCTTCCAGCGTCTCCCCTATGCAAAAACTGTGTCTCTTGCACTCAGGCAATTTTGCAAAAATACTCGAGACCACATAGCTAGCTGAGCGCTGGCGAACCACACCAAGCGACTGTTTTGACAAGGCCTTGAACCTATACATGCAAAAATGAAGGCGTCATGTGGCGTTAGACAAAAAAACAGGTGAATGCAATAATTCCGCCAAGGAAGAAAATTTTTTTTTTCGGGCAATCCTTTGGTACCGAAGGCAAGAACATCTTGCAACAGGCCGCTTGGAGTGGACAAGTCACAGCAAACCACCGTCCTGGCTACCCACATCCCGGCCCTATCTCTCGACCAATAATATGACAAAAAGGCCCTTGGAAATGGGTACATGCATGTCAGAGCTGCAGTGTCAGACGAAGGCGCTGCCAGGAAATAATTCCAAAAGTCGGTGCATCTGGTGCGCCCCATATCAGCATTGAGTCATGCCCGAGGATGTAAAGAGGTGTCCTTCAGTACTTGTGGTGTTTGGGAGTAAGGCAATCCTTTCAAACGCGGTGAACTGCATGCATGACCAGTGGCAAACACTGGGAGCCTTTGCGTTTGTCTCCCACGTGTTTTTCTCCAAGGTGTTGGTCTCCCGGGGGTGTGTGAGTGTTGTCGTGGTGTCAGTGGCCCACGTGCACTATGTGCATGCGGGGAATCACCCCTGGTACTCCATGGAAGCTTCGATTGGGTCCCTGGTCTCGTCAGAGAGCAGGGTATATGAAGAGGGGGCTCGTCGTCGGGTTTGCTCCAGGTGTCTGCACTAGAGCATGGCGAAGGGATTTTTGGATTGGTTGAGGTGGCTGGCAGGGGATGCAAGTTTCTGGTATGGGACGATGGGCTTAGTGTGCAGGACGGAGAGGATATATATAAACCGCCTGGCCCGCACTGTTAGCTCACTGGTCTTTTTGCATACCAAGGAAATTGATTAAGGCGGGAGGAGCCAGCCGGGAGACTATTAGATCAGTTGGGAGAGATGGGAGATGATTGAATGGTGTCAGAGGAATTTTGGAGGTTCTCCTGAAAGCGGAAATTGCCAAAGATTTGGGAATTACAGCCAAGATATGAGAGAGCAGCCAATGATTTGGGAATTGCAGCCAAGATTTGAGAGAGCAGCCAATGATTTGGGAATTGCAGCCAAGATTTGAGAGAGCAGCCAATGATTTGGGAATTGCAGCCACAGAGAGGGACAATTCCAAGCGGTAAAGCGAGCAGAGCGTGCCTGGAATTACAGAGTGAATGCCAAAAAAGGTTCAAACAGAGCAGGAAAGCGAGATAAGTACGCAACTTTGGAAAACCTTGAACCCCAACTGGAACAAGAAACCTGAGGTTTCTTTGGATAGAGGAACTCAGACCCTATGAAATTGAACAGTCGAGGTTGAACAGGGCCCAAAGGACCATTTTTTTGGGACAAGATGAAGAGTTCTAGAGAACTTCAAAGAATGGCTATGGATCACAAGTCTGGCCAGTTCTTGATGTTTTGTGGACTGGTGGTTGAATGAAGCAGCGGTCCATATGCAGTGATTACGATGGAGGACTAATGCAGCGATGGTTATCAAGTGATGATGGAGTGATGATGGAGTGATGATGGAGTGATGATGGAGTGATGATGGAGTGATGATGGAGTGATGATGGAGTGATGGATGGAGTGATGGCCCTTGATCGGATGATCTCGGCGTTTTCCTTAACCAACCGGCTGAATAATGCATTGATTGCGGCAAAAGACATGGCTAAACACTGGAGCTGGAGTTAGAGGCATCAAGTTTTGTGCGGAGGCTGGGGAAGCAGCAGCTATACCAGAAACCACGCGGAGACAACGGGTTGGCCCAAGCTGTGTGAGCAAGTGAGACTTTGAGAAGGGCCAAAATTGACGGGCGATTAAAAATGTGCTATTTCGTGAAACCACTACCTTGCGTGCTTTACTCAGGCCAAGATGTGTTAGTACCACTTTTACCTTCCTGGATCATGGTGTTGCACCTCTACTGGTTGGCCAAATAACGAAACTATGGGGTACTTCCCGGGAGAAACCGAACTTCAAAGTTCGTCATTTGTCAAAATTTGCCATTCTCGAGTTCGGATTCTGCCTTTAAACCTTGATTCAAGTTCTGGTTTTGATTGGTGTCTGGCATATGATTGGTGTCTGGCACTAATGGCTCGGTTCTAGTAGGTTGCTGGATCCGATTCGCTACCATTTCCTAGTCTCGAGGTTTCGCTTTGGTCTTGGGTTTTGAGCCGCTAGCTTGGCTAGCCGACACTTAGGCGTGGAACCACCTCCGTGGACTCATGACCGTCTGGCGGTTGGGAACCGTCCCATTGCGCGGAAGGCCAGAGGCTTGACCGCCGGGCTCAACAACCTTCCCGCCAAACGCATTGCCAGCTTTATCTAAGACAGAGCATCATCTGTGATTGCCGACACAAGGAATCCGGTCCTCAAATGGGTCATGACCGGACCCAAAAAGAACACTAGACACCAGGGGAAAACAAAAATCTACCGGAGTTTAGTCTTGGATGCTGCCATAAATAAGCAGTTTTGCTGGCGAATTCACTGTCGCTGGCGATACCCTTTTGCCTTCTCATTGGCAGGGGATGAAGTTAATTCACTTGGTTCAATGCTGCTACTAAGTTGACGGCCGGTTGAAGCCCGGTTGAGCTCCACTTGAAGTCCCCATTTCTAGTGGTGTCTTATGAGGTGTCTTATGAGGTGTCTTATGTGGTGTCTTGTGGTGTCTTGTGGTGTCTTGTGGTGTCTTGTGGTGTCCCCAAGCCTGGCGCCCAGAACCTGCACACTGCAACAGTCTCCCGGTGTACTGATGTGAGGCCGGTGCACGGGTGCGCGCGGCGAGTCGCCCGCCGTGAAAATTCGTCGCTCCCTACATCCACCGCCATGTTCGGAGTCTTCAAGTCATCGCTCGTTGCGTCGGGAGGATATCTCTGGAAAAAGGCCCCTCGGCTCTCACCTCCCCAGAAGTGCAGGTTGCGAGCAAGAATGAAGCTCGTGGACCACAACATCAACATCCTCTACTCGTCGTTGAAGATGCGCGGCTCCAACTCCACGGGATACAAGAAAATCGACCACCTCAAGTTTGCCGTGCCCAAACACTCCAAAATGCTTCCTCGTGACAAGTACACCACTTTTGATAAGAAGGCCAAGGGGTACCGCAAAAGCGTGCATTTGGTCCCAAAGTGGACCAAGAAGTCTTTCCGCGAGAATCCTGAGCACTTCTAGGTGGGGAATTCGGATGGGCGTGTTGCATTGATGCAAGGCTCCAGCGAGCGGCGGGTCAAGGAGCGAGCTGAAGCGTGAAATGAAGTACCGAAGCGTGGAATGAAGTGCTGAAGTGTGGAATGAAGTGCTGAAGTGTGGAATGAAGTACCGAAGCGTGGAATGAAGTGCTGAAGTGTGGAATGAAGTGCTGAAGTGTGGAATGAAGTGCTGAAGTGTGGAATGAAGTGCCGAAGTGTGGAGCGACGTGCCGAATTGAGGCGGGGCTTCGAGCATTGGCGCAAACTTGTGGGCTCTGATGTGACGCACGCCAGTCAGGCATTTGCCTTGACCCATTTCATGCGCTTAGTCTCATGGAACCATGAATCATGTGATGTTCAAAAAGGGCAGTGTCTCGTGGCCCGGCTATGGACCTGGCTTCAGGAGACACATCATGCTGACTATGCTGTTGTTCGTGCTCCCGTGTTTCCGCTGAAAAGCCTGGCGGCGTCCTCTAGAGAAGACTGACGGACGCCTTCTTGTCTCCTCGGTGGAAAGTCCATCCCACCTCTTTTATGACTTCAGTATCTGCGAATTGCAGAATTCAGTGCCCCAATTTCACCAACACCAACTTCGGCCTATACTCCGTCCATGCCAGAGATCCATCGCCCTACCGGGATCAGACCACCAATGAGTGATGAGGGCGATGCGCTTTTTTAATGGGCTCTGGAACTCTGGAAGAGCTCTTGGAAAGGGCACTTGTATATAGAAATTTCTAGAACATTTCAGAGCAAAGCACAAGAGCGTCCAGTTTGAAAACTGCAAGACCATAAAAGAAGAGTTCTCATATCAGGCGGGCCCCTTGTGGTCCAGTGTTGTCTGTCTGTCCCATGGAGTCCCCGTGAAGGTGCACCGGAATGGAATATAGCCGAGCCACAGCTGGACCTAGTGCTGCCCGGAAATCATGACCAAATCACCTGCCCTGCATTGCGATGTCCCGTGATGACTCATGTTCTCAATGAGGCGTCCCTTGGACCATTCTTGATACTTTCACAAGTGATATCAAGTCTGCCTCAGTGGTAGCCATCGAAATCAATTCCAGGGCGAATTCGGCTTGGCGCTCAAAGAGCAGGATTTAGCCCTCCCTGTTAGCTGTCCCTGATGAGCTGTCCCTCATGACTTGAGGGGCCAAAATCGTCACTGCTCTTTGATTAGTCAAAATGCTGGAAAGATCACTTCAAAGAAAAGAGAAACTTTTCCCATTGTTAAAGTGATGCCAATCGCCGTAGTCCACGAGTAAGCAAGCTGAAGGCTTCTTGGCCAACCAGCTTCAAATCACGGCGCTAGCCGGAACCAGCACTCATGGAGCAGACGCCTAGTGCTTGGCCGGGCCGTGGATATCCCAGCCTGCAGTCATCATTATTGAGCAAAAAACTCAATCAAAGCACTTTGAGATTTTCAAAGTGCTCGCTGACGACAAAGCATCAGTAGTCTTTGCAGGCAAAATGCCTGCCTTGCGGCCCATCCAGGATGGGCATGGGGCTTATCCCGCTGTTACCACACATGGTAAGCACGGACATTCAGAGAGACAGGTCACGACTTCTCCTTCCCCAATCGGTCCCAGATGTAGTTGCTGATGAAGTAATCTGAGTACTTCGGGTCAATCTCCAAGAGACTGGCGGCATCCGTGGCACGGTCAAATACCATCACCTTGTCCCTCGAGTCTTGGCACTCGATGTGCACGCCCATCTTATTGAAGAGGGCGATTTTCATGGCCGTGGTGTTGAAGTTGTTGGCCACGTTGGCAGCCAAGGCCTGCTCCTTCTGGCGCTCGTACTCCTCCTTCTGCCGCACCAACTTGATTTTGGCCATGCTCATTTGGTTGATGGAGCTCTCGAGCTCCGTGAGCTGTTTTGCGAGCGCCACCTTTTCCGTGTCCAACTCGACGGATCTGGAGTTGAGGAGCTTGAAGACATCTTCGTGGGCAGCGGCAGAATCCGGGCCAGCCTTGGCAGCGGAGTCGGAGGCAGATAGAGAGGAGGGGCCGAGTGCCTCGAAGATGGCGGGATTGGGGGAGCTCAAGGCCTGGAGCTCGCTGAGCGCCTGCGCTAGCCTAGCCTCGAGATCCAGCACCTCGTTTTCAAGCTTGGTGAGCTTCTGAGAGCGCACCTCAGCAAGCTGCGCCTGCATTTGGCCGACGCGGTCTAGGCTGAGGAGATCGGGCTGGGTCTCGAAGCCTTCAATGGCGGACTGGATGAGAGTGTGGGGGGGTTCGTCGAGCATGTTGATGTAGGGGTGAGAGAGGTGGAGGCTTATACACCGGAGGGTGGGTCCGTGCACCACAACACCCGTGCACCAAAAACCCAGACGCACCCGTGCACCACGCCCCCTCCGTCCGCGCGGGTCGCCCACAAGCGCACCGGTACACCGGCGGTCACTGTCCATGAGTCAAAAGCCCTACGACAACAAGGAGCTCCCCACGAACCCCAATCTTCCCGCGTGGATCCTCACGCCCAAGGAGGAGCAGGTGGCTTTCGAGCGGTGGAGGAAAAAGGCGTTTGCGCGCTGTGACGAGCTAATCAAGCTCTACGTGGCGTGCTCCAACTCCTACGAGAGTCCCCTCGACGCCATGAAGAACTGTGACTCCATCAGCAAAGAGTCCCAGGCCTGTGTACGCAAATACCAGACAATGGAGTATTTGGACAAGGAGAAGGATCTTTTGATTGCCGACAAGAAGTTGAAGCAAAAGATCTACAGGCAAAAGTTGGCCGAGCAGCGTCTGGCGGCTACGGGGCTGACCAGCGAATGAGAGGTGGCAAAAACAATGAAGACGCTGGGGAAGACATGAAAGGCGAGGACAACATGTTGCAGGGGTGCAGGGGCAAAATTTTGGGTGGATGTAATCCTTGAGAGTTGTTGAGGATTACATGATGGATCTACTGAAAGTTGTGGTGAATGTGATGGTGAAATGTGTTCAGGATCAGTGACATGAGTGCCATCAAGTGATTGGTCATGCGCCAATGTCCCGTGAAAGCTTGTTCTAGATGTTTTTTGATTCTTGTTGATGAGTTGATTGTTGATTTGTTTGACGAGTGAATTGCTGATTTGTTTGATGAGTTATTTGTTGATTTGTTTGACGAGTGAATTGCTGATTGCTGATTGCTTGATTGCTGACTGTTCCTTGATAGTTGTTTCTTGCTTGATAGCTAAATCACCATTGTGTGATGTGACGGACGAGTCACTGCCAATGACGAGATATTTGCTGAATCCTATACTTGGCGGTTCTCGGTGGCATCACTGGTGATTTGCAAACCCAGCACGACTCCAAGTTCAAGCATGGGCTCAGCCACACCGCCCGTGATTGCGTGGACTCATCCGAGGATCCATAGCTGAATTCCCCGGCAATATGGGACACGTCTGGCGTGGACCAATAGTGAAACACCGCCCTGAAGCATCTTGATCGCCATGATTCATCTCGAGCATCCCCATCCCCGGATTGTTACTCTTGCATCCATGGCCACAGGGCCTTTCCAACGCATGTGCACAAGGGTCTTTCAGGAAATCCTAGTGTAGAGAGACACTTGATAGACATGACGGAGATGATATGTACTCTACAAGAAGATCCGACTGAAGCAGGGCGTTGGCTTATGTGCAGGCGAGAGTTCAATCCAGCACACCCAGGCGTCACTCCGAGGTACCGAGACGGGAATCTCTCAAGTAGTCGTGACGGATCACATCTAAGCTTTTCGTTTAAAGATTCAGTCAGACCCCGTTTTTGGCATGACTCGTCTGGAACCTCACTAGTGCCGCACTCCACATGGGTGCAAAAATCACATAGCATGCCCATTATTCCCAATGTTCCCAAGCAAAGCAGAGGGATTTTCATATTTACCCTCTGAATTTGGACCGGAACATGCAACCGCTACGCCACGTCACGGAGGTGGATTCTCACGGACACATGGGTGCTGCCCACGGCCAACTGCAAACTAGAACCTACCTTTTGCTTGCTAAAGGCTAGCCTGGCCACGCGCAGCGCCGGAAGCACATCGGGGCAAAACCTTCCACCTTGTGCAACTTACCCAAGAAATTTTAGAAATAAAACCTTAAATATACATCACATAAAAAAACACTTTTTTAATGTGTTTAATCATCACAGAGGATTTAAAACCCTTTGGGCGGGGGGATATATTATATATGATGATAAAACCTTAGACCCAACATGGGTAGCGCACTACCCACGCATACACAACGGACCTGCGACGTGTGGTTGCAAGAAAAACCATTGATACCCACGTCGAGAGAGGCGTAATTTAATTACCAAAGAGATCAAGCGTTATTTAAAAATAAAGCCTTTAATAAAATGGATATTATAAGTACTTCAAATAAAGATTTACTTGAAAGTAAATTAAAAGAATGTAAATATGTAAAACGGCCCATATTTTAGATAAAAAATAAATATTTAATGGTATAATCTAATTTTAATCCTGTTATTCTTAAGTATAACTCTCATAGTTCTAAACTTTTAACTATATTTTTCTGCCTACAGTATAAAAAATAGATATCTATTTTTTTGAGGTATATAAGTATAACATATAGTGTTAGATCTGTTGAAACATGAGGAACCAGTACATCTCTGGTGTACTGCATGTTACATGTGACTGCAGGTTGCTGGGGCAGACGAAACA